>CM035117.1:97467448-97713092 GCA_020205555.1 Panax stipuleanatus | reverse complement strand
TTGTATCACTGAATCATGCTTTTAAAAGAGTTACAATATGTAATATGAATTTCGAACTTGAACAATTAAAAACACGAGCTTACTCGATATAGAAACACAAGTCTAAGGCTTAATAAATGAATAAATTAGAATTTAGGGAACTTGCTAAATCAATAAGTTAGGGATAGGATACTTGCCTCTTGCACAAGCTACAATTATAATTCACGTTCTTTATTAAACCCTACACATCAATACGTTCACAATACAAATTAATCAATAACTCGATATACGTATCGAATCACACACATCGGTCTTGAGCACGTTATTGGACTATACAATTAACGATTCAAGTCATGTAATTAACTTATTAATTACTCACGTAATATAAGTTATTAACCTCTTATTATATGTTTAATCATGTCTTTATGTTCATTACATTAGGTTTTAAACCACCTCTTAGAACACACGAACACTTAGCAAAAAAAAAATTTCAAATTTCTGCAAGGGGCGCGGCCGCGCGCCAGTTACCCTTGGGACCAGCGCGGTCGCGCGGCAACGCAGACCCAGATTTCCAGTTCGCGAATGACACACAGAGCAACCCAAATAAATCCAAATTAAACTAACGTAATGAATTTAAGGCTACCCATAAGATATAGAATTTACAGAAACATCATACCATGTTCTAAGCATGCTTTTAACACTTTAAATCACGGAATTACACAAATCACAACATTTAATTTCACTATTTTCAACATTTTATAAAGTTTTGAAAGAAAACAAGAATTCAACGTTACGGATTCGTTATAACACCGAATCCATTCGTTTAACTTCTATTTTGTTCGTTTAAATGTACACAATCACATTCAAGTGTTAATTTAAGTTAAATAAACGCATAAGGTGTGTAAATTTTGTACGTAAGGGCCATATGGGCCATATGTACAATTTTTACACTCTGTAACTTTTGAAAAATCAAATTAAGCATAACTACATGGATTTAATCGCACTAAATCATGCATACATGATATACAACATGTTATGATCATACAATAACACATATAAAATCATATCATACATTAATTATCAAATTAGTTATTCACAGAGAATCTAACATACGTTAATGGAAAACTTTAAGAACTTGAATTTAAAAACTTAGGAGAAGGAATTACCCTTGCTAGTTTGTGAAGATGATTCAAGGATGATGATATAAACTTTTCAAATTCTTCTTCTTCAATCTTTTCTCTCAAAATTCTCTCTGATTCTTTAAGTTTTATTTCCTCTGATATGAATATATAAATTGATATAGTATATATGTATATAAGTATAATACGTATAATATATAATGGGTGAGTGGTTGTCAGTTGGTCCCTTAGTGGGTTAACTGACCAACTCCCCTTAAGGCCTTGTTTGGCTAGCTTAAGGAATCCCTTCTCATTTATTTTAATTAATTTATTATAATATAGTTAATTAATGTCACACCCAATTAAATCAAATAATGCTATTTAAATCAATTAAATAAAATAGCATAAATCTACATTAAATCACATAGTCACATAATTAAAATTCTTATTTATTAATTATGTCTAATCATAAATCTCTAATTAATTAATAAATTAATTAGAATAACATTATGCTTATTAATTAATATATTAATCAAATAAGCTCAATTAAATACATACTTTGAATATAAAAATTCACCACATTAATTTAACTAATGTGACACATATAATTAAATTAATCTACCACAAATTCATCAATTAATTATTTAACTCAATAATTAAATCATCAAAAAATATTTATTTAATTCAATAAATATTCAAAATAAATTACAAAAATCTTGTTTGTCACATAATCTATTTACTTCGTAAAAAATTCGTATTATACGACGTATTAATTCTCATATCCTCCTCGTATTCTACTCGTATAATAACTCATATTATACTCGTAAACATTCCGTATAATAATTATTTATTATTATACGTAATCAATTTAATCATTGATTTTACTTTTCCTAACGCATAGGATTTAAAGTCCCTACGCGAAAACTTCGCCAGCCATAAATGAAATATTATTTCATATTCCATCTCGTCTCAAAATCCTATCATTACGCGTTTCTCAGAATTTCAAAATAAATTCTCAAATAAAAATGGATGAATAGTGATTTTCGTTATTTTCTTCCCGAGAAAACTTTTCTCGGCTAACTTAACTTTTCACGGTATATTACCGTCAAATCTTTCGACAGAATGTCATTCCGACATTCCAAACTCTCAAACGAGCTTAGGGTTTCCCGAACCCTAACTCTTAGGGTCAAACCCTAACTCTAACCCTTAGAATTTCATAAATAGTGCCTATTTCGTCTTTTTCTCAAAAATATTTTTATTTTCGAAAGCTTTTATTTTCGTCTTGAAAATTCATAATCGTTCATTCCAGCTCGTAGCCAGAATCCTCTCCATTTCTAATCATCTTATGTCATAGAATGATTAATATACATATATCACAGAATAATAATCAATAAAATGCCTTTTATTAATTATTAATCCTTTAATCTTAAATTTCTGGATAACTCAATTTTTCGGGTTGTCACACAACTCAGTTCAAAGATTTATCGTGGTACATGGTGGATCGTAGAATGGTGTTCCGGGTAATGGAAGAAGAGCGTATAGAGGCTGTGCGATGTCTTAACATGCCTAGATAGTAGAGTCTTTAATTATGTGTTTCTTTATATATAAATAAATGTAAATCCCATAATTTGAGATAATAATGGGATTAGATAATAATGTGATCCTGTAACCTTTTCAGTTCAGGAAAAATGATGTAAATAGCAGAGATGCTATCTATTCTATGTTTTAAAACTACGAATGAATAAAATAACGAAGTTATTTGACATACTATGTGTTCAAGTGTAAATTAAATTATTTAAATGTTTAAATTGAACTTGTATAGTTAAGAAATGAGTAAAGGATCTAATAAGAATATTTCTTAACAGAAAGATGCCTCCTAGAAGAAGACCTACACGTCTACACCCCGAGGGTTCGAAGAATAACAACAAAAACGATGGGACGAATCCCAATTCGATTCAGCAGTTGGTGAACTTGCTGACGAGAGCACTTGCGAATCAGCCGCAAGTTCAGGGCACAACATTTAAGGAGTTTAAGGCAGTAGGACCGCCAGAGTTTCAAGGATCGGTGAATCCGATTGAGGCTCAAATATGGATTATGGAGATGGTTGTCTTCGATGTGGTTAGAGTTAGTGAGCACCAGAAGACGGCTTTTGCGACCTTCATGTTGAAGTCGGAAGCTAGTTTCTTGAAGCAGGCCAACAAGAATAGGGAAGGAGAAGGTGTGATAGCATGGGACCGTTTCAAAGAAATGTTCTTTGAGATGTATTTCCCCATTAGCTCGCAGAACCAGATGGAGGTTCAATTTCTAGAGCTGAAGCAAAGAGTTATGTCAGTATCGGAATAGGTTGCTAAATTTAACGAGCTGGCCAAGTTTGCTATGTACTAGGTTAGTACTGACGAGAGGAAGGAGAGAAGGTTTGAGCAGGGATTGAAGCCCTGGCTCTACAGCAAGGTCTCCATGTTTTAGCTGAGAACGTTTGCAGCTGTGCTGGAAAAGGCCATCCTCGCTGAAGGTGAAAACGACTCGGTGACCAAGTACAATCAGGACCTGAAGAAGAAGAAGAATGAGAAAAAAACTAAGGCTGGTGGTAGCGGGGCTATCAACTAGAACAGGAAATGGAATGACAACACGACTGCTGGGAGACAACAGGGAAGCCATCAGAAGAGAAGGATTGAAGCATGTGCTACATGCAGGAAGAATCACACTGGAGTGTGCCTGAGGGGGAAGCGAATATGCTTCAACTGTGGTCAGGAAGGCCACATTGCGCCAAATTGCCCTAACACGAAGAAGAGAGCTTGCTACACATGTGGATCTAAGGATCACATGGCCCGAAGTTGCCCTAAGAAGCTAGCTGGAGGGTCGGCAGGAGGGAGAGGAAATGGCAGCGACAACACTTTGGCTATCGCTAGACACTGCAGGCGATCCAACCCACTGCCAGGACATTCAATATGACGGTACAGGATGCTGTGCAGTCAAAGGATGTGGTGTAAGGTATTATTCCGGTCAATAGTATAAATGCATATATATTATTTGATTCGGGTGCTACTTGTTCATTCATATTTGATGATTTTGCTAAGACCCTAGACTTACCTAAAGAGGAATTAGTTTACCTCTTGAACATAGAGATTGTGAATAGGGAGGTTATTCCTGTTAGGTTTGTTTACAAGAACTGTAGATTGGACATTAAGGGTCATGAGTTGAGGGTAGATTTGATTCCGATTAAACTTGGGGAGTTTGACGTAATACTGGGTATGGATTGGTTGTTTAACCATGAGGTGGTAATCGATTGTCAGAAGAAGTCTGTTAACCTTACGACTCCGTCGAAGTTAGTATTTTATGGTAGCAAATCGCCTAGACAAGCGAGTTATCTGACGATTATGCAGGCCAAGAAGTTATTGAACCAAGGATGTGTAGGATACTTGGCCTACATAGTGGATACTCGTAAGGAGAGCCCGAAGATAGAAGAGATATCGGTGGTTAGGGAGTTTGTGGACGTATTTCCAAGCGGCTTGCCTGGACTTTCGCCAGATAGAGAGATAGAGTTCGTGATCGACTTAGCACCGGGGACTGCTACGATTTTGAAAGCCCCGTACAGAATGGCTCAAGTCGAGATGAAGGAGTTGATGGTTCAACTGCAGGAATTACTAGAAAAGAAGTATATTCAGCCGAGCGTTTCACCATGGGGAGCGCCAGTATTATTCGTGAAGAAGAAGGATGGATCGATGCGGCTTTGCATTGATTATAGGGAGTTGAACAAAGTCACAATCAAGAATAAGTTTCCTTTACCTAGGATCGATGACTTATTCGATCAACTGAAGGGTGCTAGATACTTCTCAAAAATTGATTTGAGAAGTGGATATCATCAGTTGAAGGCAAGAAGAGAAGATATACCTAAGACGGCTTTCAAAACTCAGTATGGACATTAAGAGTTCTTAGTAATGTTATTTGGTCTAACAAATAAACCAGCGACATTTATGGACTTAATGAATAGGGTGTTTAAGCCATTTTTGGACAAGTTCGTAATGGTGTTCATAGATGACATTTTGGTTTATTCCAAAACTGAAGAGGAACACACTGAACATTTGAGGCTGGCATTAGAATTGCTGAGACGGGAGAAGCTATATGCTAAATTTTCGAAGTGCGAATTCTGGTTAGAACGTGTGCAATTTATTGGCCACGTGATAGACAAGGATGGAATTTCAGTAGATCCATCGAAAGTTGAAGCGGTGATGAATGTGGATCAACCGAAGACATCGTCTGAAGTGAGGAGTTTCTTGGGATTGGCAGGTTATTATTGAAGATTTGTCCAAGACTTTTACAAAATTGCAACTCCGTTGACGAATTTGACTCTTAAAACAGTTAAATTTATTTGGACGGAAAAGTGTAAGGAAAGTTTTCAGGAACTGAAGAAGAGGTTGAGTACTGCACCGGTGTTGTCATTGTCGGATAGTACAGGAAATTTCGTGGTATACAGTGATGCTTCACATAAGGGATTAGGCTGTGTGCTGATGCAGAGCGGCAAAGTCATTGCCTATGCATCATGTCAGCTGAAGGACTATGAGAATGGGTATCCGACCCATGATTTGGAATTGGCGGCAGTAGTGTTTGCTTTGAAGATTTGGAGACACTACCTTTTATGGAGAAAAGTATGAGATATACACAGATCACAAGAGTTTGAAGTACATCTTTACACAAAAGGATTTAAACATGCGCAAAAAGAGATGGTTGGAACTCATCAAAGACTACGACTGCGAGATTCTTTATCATCCGAGTAAAGCTAACGTTGTTGTCGACGCTTTAAGCAGGAAGGGTCGGGAGAAGTTAAATATATTAACTGATCAGGACCAGTTAATAGAAGAGATGGCTAAGTTAGAGCTGGAAGTCAAGTATCCGAAGGAGTCGGACGAGAAGTTGTTCCAAGTAACTACTGGTTCTACTCTAGTAGACAAGGTGAAAGAGGCACAACTTCACGATGAGGAGTGCGAGAAGATCCATAAAAGAATAGCCGATGGGGAAGAAATCAAGTTTAAAATCGATAATAATGGACTGCTATGACTTGAAGGGAGAATCTGGGTACTGCCAGTACCAGGCATTAAAGAGGAAATTTTGGGTGAAGCTCACAGTTCAAGATATTCGATTCACCCTGGGAGTACAAAGATGTACCAGGATCTCAGACAACATTTTTGGTGGCCGAATATGAAGAGAGATGTTGCTGAATGTGTTGCGAGATGTCTGACGTGCCAGAAAGTCAAAGTAGAACACCAGCGACTGAGTGGACTGTTGCAACTGCTAGAGATTCTGGAATGGAAGTGGGAACATATCACGATAGATTTCGTGGTTAGTCTTCTAGCGACTCGAAAGGATTTTGATGCAGTATAGGTTATAGTGGATCGACTGACGAAGTCAACACATTTCCTACCGATCAAGATTAAGTTTAACTTGGATCAGTTAGCAAAGCTGTACATGAAGGAAATAATTTCTAGACACGGTGTTCCAGTATCGATTGTGTCTTACAGAGATCCGCATTTCACGTCGAATTTTTGGAAACATTTACAAGAATGTCTGGGAACACAATTGCGAATGAGTACGGCGTACCATGCTCAGACCGATGGCCAGAGCGAGAGAACTATTCAGAAGCTAGAGGACATGCTGAGAGCTTGCGTTATGGACTTCAAAGGAAGCTGGGATGATCATCTACCGTTGTTGGAGTTCACCTACAACAATAGTTATCACGCAAGTATTGGCATGCCGCCTTACGAAGCGTTATATGGCAGAAAGTGCAGAACTCCGTTGTGCTGGGATGAGGTCGATGAACAACAACTGTTGGGACAGAAATTGGTGCAACAAAGCGTCGAAATTGTGAAGCTGATCAGAACAAGATTGATTGCTGCTCAAGACAGACAGAAGAAGTATACCGATCAACATCGACAGAATCGGGAATTTGTAGCAAGAAGCTTCGTTTTCCTGAAAGTATCTCCTTGGAAGGGGAAGATTCGATTTGGCAAGAAGGGGAAGCTAATTCTCCGATTTATTGGACCTTTTGAGATACTACGGAAGGTGGCCGAAGTGGCTTACGAGGTTGCATTACCTCTGGAGCTAGATAATATACATAATATTTTTTATATTTTCGTGTTGCGACCGTACAAACACGACTACAAGCATGTAATAGAATACGAGCCTTTACAATTCGATAAAGACTTAACATATGAAGAAGTGCCTGTTCAAGTATTTGATAGAAAAGAACAAGTACATAGAAATAAAGTTATACCTTCTGTTAATGTAATCTGGAGGAACCACAGTGCTGAAGAAGCTATGTGGGAACTCGAGGATGTAATGATGAAAACGTATCCCCAATTATTTACTTAATTATTTGTGTAACCCCTTATATATCGATTCTGGGGACAGAATCTTTTTAAGGGGGGAAGAATGTAACGGATGAGATTTTTTTTAGTTGTGATTCTGGGGATAAAATCCTTTTAAGGAGGGAAGATTGTAACGAATGAGATTTTGTGTAATTAAATTTTAATATTTATTGAATTAAATAAATATTTTAATTGATTTATTTATTGAGTTAAATAAATAATTTATGCAATTGTTGTGGAGTAATTTAATTAAGTGCAATATGTTAATTAAATGAATATTTAATGTTAATTTAATTGACGTGTAATGATTTTATGGTATAGTTTAATTTAATTGAGATAATTAAATTAAATGAATATTATGTGATAATTGTTACATGAGATTATGATTAGCGAGTAATTATAATTGTTATGTGGCAAATTTTATTTGATTAATTGATGTTAGCTTTAATTTAATTAAATTGGAATGTTAAGATTTAATTAATTAAAGTGTAACAATGAAAGTATGTGTTAAAGGATTTATTAAGTAAATTAAATGATTTTTAAATTAGTTTTGCCAAACAAGGCCCTTAAAATTATTTTTAAAGAGTTTTGCCAAACGAGGCCCTTACACCTATTTTAAATGAATTTTACCAAACAGGGCCTTAAGTCCTTAAAAATCTAATTTTGAAAATAAATGATTTTGGTCAAACAAAGCCTTATGGCTTTTTGATATTTGAAAATATGTAACTGATATATGTATTAAGTAGAGGAGTTAATATTTGTCAGTTATATATATTATATAATTATATGTATAATATATATCATTTATATTATATTAGTTTTGTTTTACGTTAGTTAAGAGTTAGTCTATTAGAAAGAACAAATAAGAAAGAACAAGTGTTAGAAGAAGAAAAAAATATAGAAAGTTAGAGAGAAAAAGAAGAAAGAGAAAGGAAGGAGAGAGCTAGAGAAATCATCATCACCTTCATCTTCTTCCTCACTAAGCAACAAGGGTATAATTCTAATCTTTGTATTTTAGAAATCATGTTCTTGTGTTCTTTATATTTTTGGTTCTCTATAAACATGAATTTTCATGAAAATTGTGTAAACATGATGTATACATATATAATTTATGTTATAACATGTTTATATGTGATTAGTATAATGATTTAAGTGATTTAATCCATGTAAACATGATGAACATGAAGAAATCATGTTCATCAAAAGTTATAGAGAATTGGTTTTAATGAATGGCTCTTTTAAAATTAAATTTCATGTTTGATTGTAAATTATTATACAAATTGATTATAGATTATGTTTATATGTCAAGAAACGAATTCAATATGCTTTGAATTGTGTATTTTGATTTAGAAATAAACTTACAGTGTTCAATTTTATCAAGAACACTGAAAATGGTTTTTCTCCAAATTTTACAAAATTGAGAGTTTTGATTATGTGTTATGATGATTATATGTGTTAAAACATGTTAGAAGCTTAGAATTATGTTTTTTTATTAAGTGTTATATGCAATATGTTGGTTAAATTTGGAATTTGGTATTGAGAAAGAAGTCAAATTGGCTTTTTTTTTACAAAGTTCGTGACACTGTCAGACCTTTCTGCACAGTGGCATGGCCGCGCTGCTCCCAAGGCTATTTGGAGCGCGGCCGCGCTGGTCCTGCAGATTGGCAAGAAAATTATTTTTAATTATATAATGTTATGAGATTTATGATGTAATAAATTATAAAACATGTTAATAAAATTAAAATGCCAAATGGACAGTAATGAATTATATTGTTAAAATATAATATATAACTATAATTTGATTAATTATAATTAAAGTAAATATTTAATTTAAATTGTAATTTGCTTAATTATAATTTAATTAATATAAATGCATAATGTAATTTGATTAATTATAATCACAGTAAATGTTTAATTTAAATTATAATTTATTTAATTATAATTTAATTAATATAAAATGAAATTATAATTTGATTAATTATAATTAAAGTGAATGTTTAATTTAAATTATAATTTGTTTAATTATAATTTAATTAATGTGGGTACATAATTATTATTTGATTAGTAATATGATTATGTGATGTAATTATATGATGTGATAATTAATTAGTAAACTTAATAATTAAGGGGAATGAGTTAACCTAGATGGGTTAACTAAGTTATGTGAATTAGTTATATGATAACTAATTATATTATTATTGTTGATTATATATATGTAGGGTTATTTAAGGAACGTGATTTGTAATTATAGCTTGCGATTAAGGCAAGTTCTCTATCCCTAAACTTGTGATTTATATGCAAGTGTTTTAAATTCAAATCTTAATTGTATTCGAGCCTATCCTTTTATTTCTACAATGGACGAGTAATTATTTAAAGTTCACGATTTAATTACAGTGACATTGACTTAATAGTTCAAGTAATGTCTATTTTATCTTTCGAATGTTTTAAGTTTAATTCTAAAGCATAAGTTAATTCATAATTCATTATTGTTGAACTATTCTAGATTATTGTAAGTCGATTCAACTACTCCTTAGTTGATGGTAGTTGAACTCCAAATTTCCTTTTAAGCTTATCCAAACCAAACTTTCTTTGGTGCGGACTTGTTATCAAATACTGAGATGAGCAACCCTATTTAATAAGGGATTACCATGCGAAAGCATTAAGATGTTTGTGCACAACACATGGTACGAAGGGCTGATCCCCTTAAGTATGAGTTAAGAGTCCATAAACTAATGACTGTTAAAGGTTTTAAATAGAAATGTTTATAACCTAGGACAAAGTTTAAGGTCTTATGACCCTCAGATGATTTTTATATTCGAAATTCTAAATGTTGATGAAAAAATTATTATTCAATTCTTTATTATTGATGAAAGAAAAGTTATTCAAATCTTTTGAAGTTATTCAGTTATGTCATCGTTATTATTATTGTTATTCCAAGTGAGCTTTTGTTTGCTCACTCTTGCAATTAAATAACCACTGCAGCTAAAGTCAAGAACGTTGACGTACCGTCAATAAGTAAGGAAAAAGCAAGATGAACAAGTGAAGACTTGTTATGTTATAATATGATGTGTAATAGACTTGATTATGTTATGTTTTATTTTCCGCACTTATTATTGACGTTAGGTTAGATTAAACCTGGGACATTTCGATTAAAATTGTAATCCTTTTAAGGAAGATTTTTATAGATTTATAAGGTTGTAATTTATTTTACATTCCATATTATTGGGTAGTAGTTGTACTTTATTTAGATAGTGAGCACTAAATCCCGTGGAATTAAAGTACCCGGATTTGGGGGTGTTACAAATCCCATCATTATCGCGTCCAAAATGATGCGTAGACCTCACACAAGTCTTCATTTAGGTAGACCTTCAAATTGTTTCATTGGTTGTTTTAAATTTACAAAGAAAGAGGTGATTAGGAGTTTCATTTCTCCGTTCTAGTTTGATTAGCGTTAAAAGGAGAAACCCATGACTATCGCGTTCAAAACAATGCGTACATGTCACACAAGTTTTCATTTACGGAGACCTTCTTATTGTTTCATTGGTTCTCTAAAATTTTCAAAGAAAGAGGTGATTAGGGGTCCTATAACTTCGTTCTAGTTTGATTAGCATCAAAAGTAGCAATCCCATGACTATCGTGTTTAAAACGATGCGTACATCTCACACAAGTCTTCATTTAAGGAGACATTCTTATTATTTCATTGGTTCTCTAAAATTGTAAAAGAAAGAGGTGATTAGGAGTACTATTACTTCATTTTTTTTTGCTAAATTTAGACTGTATTAAAATAAAATGAAGATACAAAACCTCATGGGGAAACCTAATCAGAATATAGCAAAGACATCATAGGACATGTCTTATGATGTTATAACTATATAAGATTACAAGGCACACGCCCAACAAATCTAACAAGAGACAGTTTATGCCAAACAAAGCAACAAAGATTTTAACGGCATAACCAACAGGACAATAGACAGCTTCATACAATCAAGAACATGCACTTAAGCTACCAAACAGCTACAACAGATTCAGCAGCATCAACAAGAACACTGCAACACAAAGATGGCAGCATGGTGAAAGCAGCAGCAGATAAATTCAAAACAGCAATATCAATACAAAGTAGTAGCAATTACGCTGCAGCAGCAGCAAACAAACCAACTGACTGCAGCAGTAGACAATAGCTGACTTGCCAAAGCTAGCATACACAGGTCCACCAAATTGCAAAATCCAGCAGAACAAAAAAGACCACTTGCAACTGCCCCAAAACTGATATTACCAAAATGCAAGAGCTGGGGCACAGAGAACCTAAATAAAGCCTAAGCAGCAACAACTCCAAATATAACCTACATCAGGCCAACACAGTAGCCGAAACCAAAAAGAAGCTGGTGTCTGCAGCCAATCATAGCATCCAAACATAAACTCCATCCAGCCAAAGCAACCATCTTCCAAATGTTGCAACCAACCCAGCAGTTCACCAGCAGGTAAAAACCAGCAGCATATAAACAGACCCCTAGATCCAAACCATCAGCAGTAGGAAAAGTGGCAGAAAGGACTAGTAGCTGCCCCAGACAAAACTGTATCATCCCAACAACATGAATACCAAGAACTGCTGCTAAGAATCAAGTAGTAGCTACCAAGAAATAAGCCAAAACAGCAACAAGTAAGAGCCTATCCAAGATTGGCCTAGTGCCCAACAAAAAGAAACCCAGCTCGCACACAGTAGGCCCCAGGAGAAAAGTCAGAGCAGCAAAAAAGGACCCACAGACCCAGACATCAGCCACGCCATACTAAACACTAGGGATACAACTAAAGTAAGAGCAGAACCAGTTCCACTCCCATCTACAAGAGGTTGATCTTACCCAATACCAGCATACAGTAATCATATAACCTGCAGAATGTCAAACCCATACTCCAAGCATATAACATGAGACAACATCAACATCATAAAACTAAGTGTCGATAACATAATTTATCTTTGACACACTTAAATCTGAGGTTACTATGCAGACTGCACTTAATAATATTCATAATGTCTTGAACAAGAGTCTGAACAGGAATAACTTTGTTAGAGAATATCTGCGCATTACGCTCATTCCACAATCTGTAAACAACAGTCGCAAAGCCAAGATGAATAAGACTGTGGTGAAATTGGGGCTAGAGTAGTTAATAAGGTAGTTAATAATCGAACCCTAGCTCCTACTACTACCTCTCCAACCACAACATCTCAAAATAAAAATACGAACACGAAAAGAGTAGTTGCAGTGAAAGAACAAGTGATCAAAAGTTTTTAAATCATTGTAGCAGAGCACACAGATGTTAACCTGTAAGCCAAAACTAGCAAGTCTATCCAGAGTACACATCCCTTTATGAAAAGCCAACCAAAGATTAAAGGAGAACTGAGGAGTAAGAAATTTATGCCACACTAACTTTATCCAATGAACATCAGTACCAACCTTCCTAATCGAGCTCCAAATAGTAACAACTTTAACCTCATTAGCTTTAGTATCATCCCAAAAATATAATCCAGAGAATTGGAATCACAATGCTTGTTGAAATCAAACCCCTCTCTAAAATCAATAAGATCATTATGGTTGGAAGGTAGAGACCAAGTTGAGCTACGGATAATAAGGCCAACAGGCCTAGAAGGGCCAAGGCCAGAGTTGATCACCAAAGAAGAGTGAACAGAGCTGACCAAAGGAATCTCAGAAAACCATGGATCAAACCAAAGGTTAGTATCCTCCCCATTACCAATGCGAAATTTGATGTGCTTTGCTGCTAAAGGTCTTAACTGAAGCTCCTTCCTACAAATCTAAGAGCAGTCTCCAGGAATAAGCATACACCAAAAGTGTTTGGATTTCAAAGTAGATCGGACCCAAGAAGCCCATGGAGAACAGTGATTGGGATTAACAATCCTCCATAAGTGCATAAAAATTAGAGCTTTATTCCAATCCTCAAGCTGTTTGATGGCAAGGCCCCCTTCAAAAATAGGTAAAGCAATTTTACTCCAAGCAACTTTAGCACCATACTTAAGTAAGGAGGGACTCTTCCAAAGAAACCTACTCATAATGGACTTGACGTCTTTAATCACAGCAGCAGGAAGGATAAACAAAGAAGACCAATAGGATTGGATAGAGAAGATGACATATTTAATCAAAAGCAGCCTCCTATCATAAGACTGAAACTTATTAGTCCAAGAGGATATTCTGGCCTTAATCTTTTCAATAAGAGGATGGCAATCGGCAAGACTAAGCTTAGAAGTAACCAAAGGAACTCCCAAAAACTTGGCAGGAAACCCACCCAATTGAAAACCTAAAGCATCAATGATGGAATCAGCCTAAGGAATAGGAACTTGAGATAGAAAACACATGCTTTTGGAGTCATTAACATGAAGACCCGATAAGGCAGAGAAGTAGTCAAGGCACTTCTTTATAATCTTAACAGAATGGATGTCACCATGACAGAAGATAATAAGGTCATCCGCAAAGCAAAGATATGTGATGGACTGTTGCTTTGTTTTCCAGTGATGTTTGAAAGGGGCCTCGAAAGAAGATTTGGATAATATTAAAGACAAAACTTCCATAGCAATCACAAACAGGTAAGGCGAAAGAGGATCCCCTTGTCTAAGCCCTTTAGCCCCTTTGAAGTACCCACATAGGGCACCATTGACTTTAACCGAAAAGAAAGTTGAAGTGAAGCAATCCTTGATCCAAAATATAAACTTAGGTGGGAATTTGAAAAGCCGAAGAGTTGCCAATGATAAGTGGTTTTATAAACACTTATTTAGATATAAACTCACTTCTTTTGTTGCTTAAACTCATATGTTATATTAGCTTTTCATGCATTTTTGCTTTCTTTTGTAGTTTTCATATTTGGAACTCTCTTGGTGGCATTTGAAGCTAAAAGGGAAGGAAATTGCAATCCAAAAATCTTTTGGGCTTTCATGTTCATTTCATGTTCTTAGATTGGAACTTGGGTAGGTCATATTATAGAGCGTCTTTTAAGCTTTTCGGAACATCTTGAATCATCTCAATCAAAGTTCGGAGGCGAGAGTTATGACCTTTTTACCAACTAACGGACGTTGAATTTCACGGTTTTCGGTTGCCATTGCACAGCTGTCACTTCAAGCCCAATTTAGACCTTCATCCATCCATTATTTCTCAATGCTCAAAAAATGAAAGTTGTATATCTCTTCGATAGCTTCGATTTGACAGATGGCAGGCCTCGTAACTCTTCCCGAATCAAAAGTTATGGTCATTCTACCAGAGGTCACTGCAGTAGAATTTCTGTGTGCGGCCGTGCCAGTTTGTAGTGTGTTCTGAGCGCGCCCACGCCAATACCCTGGCCAAAAAAGTGACATTTGCTTCCAGTACTCCCACGCCCAATTCCAGGTCATTTCCAACGCGATCGCACCACTCCTAAACGTGCCCAGACTTGATTTTTTCATTAAAGAGTGCATTTGAAGAGAAAAGAAAGGGGGATGCATACTAGGGCTTAGCGAAAGAAATATAAGAGTAGATTAGAGGGGATTCCGCCCTTAGGGATCAATAGTATAGTCATTCTCCTCTCTTCTCTTTCATTAGATTAGGTTAGACTAGAGTAGAACCCTAGATTAGATTGGATTTGGGGCTTGAAGCTATTGAAGATTCTTGGGATTTCAGATTTGAAGCAAGAGAAGAAATCAGATTTGCTATTCTTACTTATAATTTCTCTTTCACTTCTATTTGTAATCTTTCAATGTTTATTCAAATTGTGGATTGTGGAGTTGATTCATTCATGAGTTAAACTCTATTTTGACATTTCAATAGAACCCAACACATAGTTTGTATTGATTTCTCTCTCTTTGCTATTAATTGATTACTTATGAATTGGTTTTCATAACCTATGCTTATAGATTAATTGCTTGGCTCGTAATTACCTTGGGAACCTATATGAACTTGACAAATGGATTATAAGTTGAGACCTAGTTATGATATCATGTAAAAATTAGAGATTCTTGTGGGTAGTCTATAAGATTATGTGACGTGTGTCTTATTCATTATCCTCAAGAATAGATAATTTGATAGTATTTAGGATAAAGATATACCTAAATACCATATGTATCTAATTGAGAATCTATCCTTAATGACTTTCTATGTGAAAGTTGGTAATTAAAGGAGTAGTTAACGTGATTTTCCCGTGACATGTGTCTTGTTAATTATTCTTGATATTGGTCTCATGATAGTGTGTAGGATTGATATATACCTACATGCCGCATTAGGAAGATTTATAATTGACCATCGAGAGAGGTTATTATGTAATTGTGATTTCTCGGATGACAATCCTTGTGATTTAACTAGTTGAAAAGAGAGAGTTATGATATTTAAATGAAGTGTTGGGGGAATTGTAATCTCAAGTCTTCATTATCTAGTTTTATTCTAGGGTTATTTATTATTAGTTTAATTACATAGTTTTAATCACTATACTTGATCATTCGTTTAGATAAGACTGAAATGGTTATGGGCTAGTGGTTTGGTGGCTTTTATTAGTTAATTCTCCGTGGGAACGATACTCTACTTACTCTTTATTACTTGTTGACTGTGTATACTTTCACGCTTATATTGATCCGTAAAACGACCAACAGCCAACAAGAAATCACAAGAAACGGAGTTAAATGCTTTACTCAAATTAATTTTCAAAGCATAGCGAGCCGGGTCCGAAGGCCGATAATAGTTCCTAAAAAGTTATTGGGCAAGAAGAATATTATCCCCAATCCTTCTACCAGCGACAAAGGCAGCTGGGCAAGGGGGGATAATCAAAAGAAGAATAGCCTTAAGCCTAGAAGTAATAATCTTAGAGATGCACTTGTAGGTAGTGTTACAACAAGATATAGGCTTATAATCATTCATGGAAGAAGGGTGAGGAACCTAAGGAACAAGGACAATGGCAGTGGAGTTAGATCGTCTAAGAAGGCATCCATATTTAAAGAACGACTGGATTGCAAGAGAAAAATCCCTCCCCACAATACCCCAGCAATGCAGGAAGAAGTTAACATTGAAGCCGTCAGGGCCCGGGCTCTTATTTTTCTTTATAGATTTCAGAGTAGAAAGAATTTCCGCATCCGTGATGTCTCTTTCAAGAGAAACAGCTTGTTGAGCTGAGACAGTACTGGAAAGAGAAAGGGAAAGATTTTGAAGATTCTGACAAACTCCTTGCGAAGTAGACCCTAACAAGGATCATAAATGGTTAACAGCAATGTCTTGAATTTCCTTTTGTCCAGTTTGAATATCACCATCAGCATTAATAATAGCGAGAATTTTGTTTTGATTCCACCTGTTCTTAATCTGATTATGGAAATACCCAGTATTTCTATCCCCATCTTTGAGCCATTGAATTCTAGATTTTTGCTTAAAAAGTTTCTCCTCATTAGACAGAGCAATCTAAAGATCTTGAGAAAGAACCCTCTGACAATGAAGAAGAGAAATGTCAGCTGGATTGAGGGAGATAGCTGTCTAAGTCGCATGGAGTAAGTCTTTAGCCTTTTCCACAATAGAGGACAAATTACCATTAGTTTTATTAAGCATGCAAAAAGCCCCCTTAACAGCTTTCAATTTCCCAGCCAAAATCTGCAGAGGATCCCCAGAAACAGAGGCATTCCAAGCAGATTGAACCACATCAAGGAAATTAGGAAGGTCAAACATGAAATTAAAAAACTGAAAAGGTTTGGGACAAGAGGGCATAACCAACCCAGTATGAACCACGACCGGACAGTGGTCCGAAAGATCTCTAGGTGTAAAAAAGGCCTGAGCAAAATGGAAACGATGCAATCAAAGATCATTCACCAAAACTCTGTCTAATTTTTTAAAAATAGGCTTAGAGTCACTAGAATTTCAACAAGTAAGAGAAGTCCCAGCCCCCCGAAGATCTGCTAGATGCAAATCAGAGCTACAGTCCCCAAAAGTCTTGCATCCCATAATCCCAGACATCATCCCCTCCAAAAATCTCAGAGACATAGATGACCTCATTGAAATCCCCAAGCAGACACCAAGGAGTAGAGATAGAGGGGCAAGGGACCTCAATTCAGTCCATAGGGCTTTCTTTTTAGAAGGAATATTAAACCCATAAGCAACCGTGATAACCATATGTAAGTTAAAAGTAATAGCCAAAATAGAATAATGAATGAACTGGGAAGATTTTGATAATATATTCACCTTCGTTCTAATTTGATTAGCATCAAAAGGAGCAATCACATGACTATCGCGTTAAAAATAATGCGTATATCTCATAAAAGTCTTGATTTAGGGAGAACTTCTTATTGTTTCATTGGTTCTCTCAAATTGTCAAAAAACGATGTGATTATAAGTCTTATGACTTCTTTCTAGTTTGATTAGCATCAAAAAGAATAATCCTATAACTAGTGCTTTCAAAACGATCCGTACATCTCACACAAGTCTTCATTTAGGGATACCGTTTTATTGTTTCATTGGTTCTCCCAAATTATCAAAAAAAATGTGATTATGAGTCCTATGACTTCATTTTAGTTTGATTAGCATCAAAAGGAGCAATCCTATCACTAGTGCCTTTAAAACGATCCGTACATCTCACACAAGTCTTTATTTTGGGAGACCTTCTTATTATTTCATTAGTTCTCTCAAATTGTAAAAATATAAGGTGATTATGAGACCTATTGCTTTGTTCTAGTTGAAATTAACATCAAAAGGAGCAATCCCATCACCATCGGGTCCAAAACGATGCGTAGATCTCACACAAGTCTTCATTTAGGGAGACCTTCATATTGTTTCATTGGTAGTTCCAAATTTTCAAAGAATGAGATGATTAAGAGTCGTTTTATATCGTTCTAGTTTAATTAGCATCAAAAGGAGAAACTAATTACTCTCGCGTTCAAAACCATGCGTAAATATCACACAAGTATTCATTTAGGGAGACCTTTTTATTGTTTCATTGGTTTTCTAAAACTGTCAAAGAAAGAGGTGATTAGGAGTCCTATAACTTTGTTCTAGTTTGATTAGCATCAAAAGTAGAAATCTCATGACTATCGCGTTCAAAACGATGCGTACATCTCACATAAGTCTTTATTTAAGGAGACCATCTTATTGTTTCATTGGTTCTCTAAAATTGTCAAAGAAAGAGGTGATTAGGAGTCCTAATACTTAGTTCTAATTTGATTAGTATCAAAAAGAGTAATTCCATGACTATCGCGTTAAAAACGATGCGTATATCTCACACAAGTCTTGATTTAAGGAGACCTTCTTATTGTTTAATTGGTTCTCTCAAATTGTCAAAGAAAGATGTGATTATGTGTCCTATGACTTCTTTCTAGTTTAATTAGCATCAAAAGGAGCAATCCTATCACTAGTGCCTTAAAAATAATCGGTACATCTCTCACAGTCTTCATTTAGTGAGACCTTTTTATTGTTTCATTGGTTCTCTCAAATTGTCAAAGAAAGATGTGATTAGGAGTCCTATGACTTCGTTCTAGTTTGATTAGCATCAAAAGGAGCAATCCTATCACTAGTGCCTTCAAAACGATCCGTACAACTCACACAAGTCTTCATTTAGGGAGACCTTTTTATTGTTTCATTGGTTCTCTCAAATTATCAAAGAAAATGTGATTATGAGTCCTATGACTTTGTTCTAGTTTGATTAGCATCAAAAGGAGCAATCCTATCACTAGTGCCTTCAAAACGATCCGTACATCTCACACAAGTCTTCATTTTGGGAGACATTCTTATTATTTCATTAGTTCTCTCAAATTGTAAAAATATAAGGTGATTATGAGACCTATTGCTTTGTTCTAGTTGAAATTAGCATCAAAAGGAGCTATCCCATCACTATCGCGTCCAAAACGATGTGTAGATCTCACACAAGTCTTCATTTAGGGAGACCTTCATATTGTTTCATTGGTAGTTTCAAATTTACAAAGAAAGAGGTGATTAAGAGTTGTTTTTTTTCATTGTAGTTTTATTAGCGTAAAAAGGAGAAACGCATTACTATTGTGTTCAAAACCATACTTACATATCACACAAGTGTTCATTTAGGGAGACCTTCTTATTTTTTCATTGGTTCTCTAAAATTATCAAAGAAAGAGGTGATTAGGAGTTCTATTACTTTGTTCTAATTTGATTAGCATCAAAAGAAGCAATCCCATGACTATCGCGTTAAAAACGATGCTTACATCTCACACAAGTCTTGATTTAGGGAAACCTTTTTATTGTTTCATTGGTTTTCTCAAATTGTCAAAGAAGGATGTGATTATGAGTCCTATAACTTTTTTATAGTTTGATTAGCATCAAAAGGGGTAATCCTATCACTATTGCCTTAAAAACGATCAGTACATCTCTCACACAAGTCTTCATCTAGGGAGACTTTTTTAATGTTTCATTGGTTCCCTCAAATTGTCAAAGAAAGATGTGATTATGAGTCCTATGACTTCGTTCTAGTTTGATTAGCATCAAAATGAGCTGTCATATCACTAGTGCCTTCAAAACGATCCATACATCTCACACAAGTCTTCATTTTAGGAGACATTCTTATTGTTTCATTAGTTCTGTGACAACCCAAAATTTTATAAGATCTTAAATGATTAAAATAATGGTTAAAGGATAAAACCTAGATGAGAATTTGAGGAATAATTTAAAATTTTTAAAAAAGAACCTATATGGTTTACTATTTGAATGAGAATAGAGAAAATATGGGTTACAAAATTTTAAAATCCTAGAAATGAATTATGTGTATGATTAAACAAATATACATTATATAATGTGTATACATTTATTTTGTATATAAAGGGAATTCAGAATAAAGAAATATAACCTAATACATATATTAGGTATGGTAATTAAAAATCTAAGGGAGTATAATATGAGAGAATGTTAGTAATTAAAAATATATACTAACCCTAAGAGATTTATTTTATACATCTCAATTAATTAATTTTATAACCTAAGAATAACAAGTCTAATTGAGTTATGAAATTAAAGATATATGAGTAAGAAATTTATTTACAAAGGTGTGTAATGGAACCCTAATTAAATGATTAGGGTAAGATAAAAATTAAAAGTATTGGACTAAGTTGGTATTATGGCCTAAAGAATTAAATAAATAGCCCAATTGTTTATTTAAACATTGGACTTGTAGCTAATTTGAGTTAAGAGCACTTAAATTATTAAGTCAGCCTAATATAATATGTATAAGACAAGTATAGTGAGGGCCCAATTTAATTAGTGGAGGAGGCCCAAGTTCATTTTATCTAGTAAGTAAATTAAGAAAAAGGTGCCAGCCCAAAGGGATTAAAGGAAGGCCCAAGCTTAAGCCCAATTGGGGAAGGGTATGTTAGTCATTATATTAAGTATTAATAAAACAAGAATGGATGGGAGATAAGGGCCACATGGCCGGTTCTTGAAGGAGAGTAGAAGGGGAAAGTATGTGATGATTACATTAATTTGTGGTGGACAAGTGTGCTAGGTGGCATCCACTTTATGGAGCCACCATTCAAGCTTATCTTTTCATGTGGAATAATAGAGAGATGATAAGATTTTGAAAGGATATGATGGATAGATATTATGATATCTAATCATTACTTTTGCTAGCAAACTTCATTATCTTACTTTATTTGTTGTTGTAAGAAAAGCTAAGAGAGAGAATGCAGAGATAAGAAAGAAATAATAAGAGAAAGAGAAAAGGGGAGTTCGGACAAAGTGAGAGAGTGAAAGAAGATGGACGGCCATGAGAGGGAGAGGAAGAGAGAGAGAGAGAGAAGTGTTCCATGGAAGAAGAAGAAGAAAAAGAAGAAGATTAAAGCAAGGTATAAAGATAATTTCTAGCTTTATTCTCTTTTCTTTAATTACTTTGACGTGAAAGGGGGTTCTTGATTTGGAAGTTTAAAACCCTATAATCTATGTGTTTTCATTAGATTCAAGTATGGATTTAACTTATTTAAGTGTTAGAAAGTGGATAAAAAGGAAAGAAATGAAATTAGGTTTTTCAAAAGTAAGAAAACTTAATTTTTCTTAGCCATGGTTGGGTCTAATCTTATAATTGGAGATTTTTGGAGAAATAGATCATGGATCATGATAGATCCATGAATATATGATGTATTGGTATGTATAATGGTGATTGATGATGGGCTATGTTGGTTACTAGGTGAGAATATGGAAGATTTTTAAAAAATCACTAAGTATTGAAAATCAGATTTTTGTAAAAACGCAACATGAAATGAAAACGACCATATCTCTCATTTTATTTTTAATTTTTGAGTGTGGTAAATTTTAGGAGTTAGATATATTAATGTTCTATCTTTTTCTAGTGGAATCACTGCAAAAGGAGTTAAAAATTTTCGTGTGGACTGATTTTAGCAAAGGACGCCAAAACTGAAAAAGGAAGAAGACCAATCTGTCTAGAATTTGTAGGGACAGTTTCATCCACTTAATTTATAAAATAAATTCCAATCTTTTGGGACATTAAAATATATGAGATAAAGTAGCTTGTTGTTGGGTTTGTACGTAACGCAATCATGCAATCAAATCACATAAATAGGGCGGAAGCGTAAAAAACTAGGTTTTCAAAAATTTATACAAACCTATTACCATGATCATTCTTGTGCATCAATTATCAGTGAATGAAGAAGGAGAAAAACAGAATTATACCTTTGAAGATACAAGCTTCCTCAGGTACAAGTTCTACTCCTTTGATTCCTTTGATTCCTCTATAGTGGCTCCTTCCCTTGATCAATGTCAGCCACCCAAATGTTTGGCCTCTAACGGTGATCCACCAAGGAAGATGAAGAACTCAGTAAGATGGGTTATTGGCTTAACCCTTGTTTCTATCTCTATAGAATATGTATACTCCCAACTCTTGAAAAATTCACGTACCTTATTTCTGATATAAGACTCTCTTATATAGATATTAGGTTAACCCTCCTAATTCAATTAGAATAGGGTTTTATTTAATTAATTAATTAAATACTTTTAATTAATTTATATCCTAATCTTTATTAGGATTGAGAGAGAGTACTGATATTATATTAATTCCTAAACTCCTTTAGAATTAAAATAATAATAATAATAATAATAATATTAATAAGACTCCTCTTATTAATTTATATTTAATATTTCTAAAATATTAAATAATAAACATTTAGCTATTTAATTTATTCTATCATCATAGATTAAATTAATTATACTTAATGCATTATTACTATCATGCCATTTTCTTCTTAAATAATTATTCTTCCTTTTATGGTGTGGCCCTTTAGGTTCTCCATATTAAACCGGTTGTGAATAAATCAATTAGAACAATTCTAATCTTATTTAAATAAACAAATTAAACTAATAATCTATTTAAATAAATAACATTTATTCTACAATAGGGATAAGCCTCCCTAGCGATCAACGACTTTCCAGATAATATAGATTTCAATATTAATCATAAAAGAACCTGTGAGTTAATAGTTACCGTACAATTCAATCCTTCCACCATACAATGTCCCAATTAAATATAAGACATGGATTTATTGTCAAGTCTTAATTTATTTAATCATATGTATTTCGATTAGAAAATGCACAACTCCAAATAATGCAAATTAGAAACCTCTTTCTAATTTCATTCTACCTTGGCCAAGGATTCCTGGGTTGTCATTTAACGAATCACATAGGACATATCTCCTCTTTTACTAGAGGTGGTAGATTCTTTATTGATCATTCATTATCTCCATATGTAACTCATTACACCCAAGCATACCCTATATATGCCTTAAAAGGCCTTAAGGAATTAGTCAAAGTATCATTTGTTACATACAAGATACTATGATGATCTCAAGTCCAAGGATCACATGTACTACTATCACATTAGGAATTCCTATTGACAGGTGAGTAAAACTCCATTAGGTATTCCATAGCGAGTCACGTTTAGTGAACTTATTCTCCAATAAGCACCTACATACTTATTTTAGTGTCTCCACACAAATGACCATGAGATCAGTCATCCTCATCCAATGAGCAAGCAACATATGTACCAATCTATCCGGATTTACTAATCCCTATTTTAGTAATCCCACAATTGGGAACTATTTTAGTTTTTAAGCTTTCTAAGAATTTAGATCTCATTATCATGATCTCATCATGATTTTAAAAGCATTGCTTAAAACTATGGGTTAGTTACATATTATAAAAACAGCACCATGTAGATAATTATATGCCTTAAATGAATATTTTATTAATAAATAAATAAGATTGTTTACAAAGTATGTGCTTTATCATCATACATGATTGGCTTGTATGCACACTACTATCACTTGTGTCCAAAAATGAGCTCATTTCGACTTAAATTGACCATGTTGTGACCATTTTAATATTTGTGTTTTTCCAACAAAAATTGCTATAACCGGAGTTGTATAACTTCGATGGCCACGAAATTTAAACTAGATGTCCACGTTAACATGTGTAAGATTCCATCAAGAGTTGGGAATTTTTGGAGTTAAGCATGAGGTAGCTAATTTCTTAAGGAATTAACTAGAAACAGATTTTTGAAAAATACTTAAGTGAGTTGAAAAATTCCAGAAAAATTATTTTTGTGTATAGATTATATGTATATATGTATGGCCAAAGGATAGGAAAATAATAAGCTAATTTGGTATTTTCGTGAATAGGGTATTTCAGCTTCCTAAAATAAACAATTTAGGCTGAAATGGAAACTGAAATGTCAAGAAGAGAAGTTAGTTTTGTTTTAGCTTGCTGAAATGGAAACTAAAAAGGTTAGGAAGGGAAGACAGTTTGGTTTCAGTTTGCTAAAATGATATGTTAAGTCTTCTGAATTCATAAATAGTTTACCAAGTTATAATAAGAACTTATAAATGAACGAGTAAGTGTTAAGTCTAAGGTAGTGCAATCGTACCCTTTAATGGTTGATGTATAGTAGCTGGGCTAAACGATTCCTTCATATGGGGAAGGTATATATGAATTAGTAACCGATCTAACTCACTGTGAAAACAGTGTAGACGAGACGAAAACTAATTTGTTGGTTGTTTGTGGGAAACCACTTAGTATACTATATTGAATACTATTAAAGACTCGATGTGTGCTAGGTTTAGACTTGTGAATAAGTATGATGTTAAGGTTATCTAATATTTGACTATGTGGTTAAGTGTTAGATGGTTTACTTTTAAAGTAATAGTATTATTGAATAAAGTATGTTATACTAATTTAAAGATTAATCTTATAACTGATAGGTCTTTTCAATAAAGAGATTAAATTAGATTGCGTAGCAGTAATTGACGATACATGCAAGTTCCTATACTCTTTTATTGAGCAAGTTTTCTCTAACTGAAACTTGAGTTATATTTTCAAAGCATGGTAATGAATAATTATTGTTGATTATTCACATCTATACTGATTATTGATTCGCACTTAGTGCATGTTGTATATGTTCATCAGGTATGAAAGGTTGATCACCTTCATTACCTTAAGGTTCAGTTAAAGTTGTTCATGGTCCTTGTTGACTTTAAAAATTATTGGTTCAGTCATTCATTTATTGAAACTCTGATTTATGCTCTATCACAATTATTATATTATTGAAAATTCGAAAGCTTATTCTTTCTTTCGATCATAATATTTCATTGTTGTATTTAAACTTGCTGAGTAAAGTCGTTGCACACCCTTGCTATATCATGATAACAAATTTCAGATTAAGACAAAGGCTCGAAGAAAGACAACGACAAAGGCAAATTCCAAAGAGTAGATTATATACATTTATAACTATTAGTTATCTGATACAAGTAATGTTGTAAACGTTTTTAATTACTTAAGGTATGTATTCAGTTGAGGTTAACAGACCTTGGGATATGTTATAGAATCATGTGAACTAAACAATATATATTTATATATTCTGCATTAGTTTATAGAATATGTATGAAGATGATGTATCGTGATGCACCATGTCCGAGGTTCTGGGGACCTGGATTTGGGGGCACTACAAGTTCTCTCAAATTGAAAAAATATAAGGTGATTATGAGAACTATTGCTTTCTTCTAGTTAAAATTAGTATCAAAAGAAGCAATCCCATCACTATCGCGTCCAAAACGATAGTTTCATTGGTTCTCTCAAATTGTCAAAAAAAGATGTGACTAAGAGTCGTATGACTTTGTTCTAGTTTGATTAGCATCAAAAGGAGCAATCCTATCACTAGTGCCTTAAAAATGATCCGTACCTCTCACACAGGTCTTCATTTTGGGAGACATTCTTATTGTTTCATTAGTTCTCTCAAATTATAAAAATATAAGGTGATTATGAGACCTATTGCTTTGTTCTAGTTGAAATTAGCATCAAAAGAAGTAATCCAAAACGATGTGTAGATCTCACACAAGTCTTCATTTAGGGAGACCTTCATATTGTTTCATTGGTAGTTTTAAATTTACAAAAAAAGAGGTTATTAAGAGTTGTTTTATTTCATTCTAGTTTTATTAGCGTCAAAAGGAGAAACCCATGACTATCGCGTTCAAAACCATACGTACATATCACACAAGTCTTCATTTAGGGAGACCTTCTTATTGTTTTATTGGTTCTCTAAAATTGTCAAAGAAAGAGGTGATTAGGAGTCCTATAACTTCGTTCTAGTTTGATTAGCATCAAAAGTAGCAATCCCATGACTATCGCGTTCAAAACGACGCGTTCATCTCACACAAGTCATCATTTAAAGAGACATTCTTATTGGTTCATTGGTTCTCTAAAATTGTCAAAGAAAAAGGTGATTAGAAGTTTTATTACATCGTTCTAATTTGATAAGCATCAAAAGGAGCAATCCTATGACTATCGCGTTAAAAACGATGCGTACATCTCACACAAGTCTTGAATTAGGGAGACCTTCTTATTGTTTCATTGGTTCTCTCAAATTATTAAAGAAAGATGTGATTATGAGTCCTATGACTTCTTTCTAGTTTGATTATCATCAAAAAGAGCAATCCTATCACTAGTGCCTCCAAAACGATCCGTACATGTCACACAAGTCTTCATTTAGGGAGACCTTCTTATTGTTTTATTAGTTCTCTCAAATTGTCAAAATATAGGTGATTATGAGTTCTATACTTCATTCTAGTTGAAATTAGCATCAAAAGGAGCAATCCCATCACTATCGACTCCAAAACGATGCGTAGACCTCACACAAGTCTTCATTTAGGGAGACCTTCATATTATTTCATTGGTTGTTTCAAATTTACAAAGAAAATGGTGATTAAGAGTTGTATTACTTCTTTCTATTTTGATTAGCGTCAAAAGAATAAATCCATGACTATCGCGTTCAAAATAATGCGTACATCTCAGATAAGTTTTTATTTAGGAAGACCTTCTTATTGTTTTATTTGATCTCTAAAATTATCAAAGAAAGAGGTGATTAGGAGTCCTATAACTTCATTCTAGTTTGATTAGCATAAAAAGTAGCAATCCTATGACTATCGCATTCATAACGATGCGTACATCTCACACAAGTCTTCATTTAAAGAGACATTATTACCTTTTTTTTGCTAATTTAAGCTGAAATCTTAACATTCCTGCCTTGGGCAGGAATGGATCCCAAGACCTCTTCAACTCAACCATTAAGCCAAGATGGACTTGGTAGAGTCATTCTTATTGTTTCATTGGTTCTCTAAAATTGTCAAAGAAAGAGGTGATTAGAAGTTCTATTACTTCGTTCTAATTTGATTAGCATCAAAAGGAGCAATCCCATGACTATCGCGTTAAAAACGATGCGTACATCTCACACAAATCTTGATTTAGGGAGTCCTTCTTATTGTTTAATTGGTTCTCTCAAATTGTCAAAAAAAGATGTGATTATAAGTCCTATGACTTCTTTCTAGTTCGATTAGCATCAAAAGGAGCAATCCTATCACTGGTGCCTTAAAAATGTTCTGTACTTCTCACACAAGTCTTTATTTAGGGAGACCTTTTTATTGTTTCATTGGATCTCTCAAATTGTCAAAGAAAGATGTGATTATGAGTCCTATGACTTAGTTCTAGTTTGATTAGCATCAAAAGGAGCAATTCTATCACTAGTGCCTTCAAAACGATCTGTACATCTCACACAAGTCTTAATTTTGGGAGACCTTCTTATTGTTTCATTAGTTCTCTCAAATTATAAAAATAGAAGGTGATTATGAGACTTATTGCTTTGTTCTAGTTGAAATTAGTATCAAAAGGAACAATGTCATCACTATCGCGTCCAAAACGATGCGTAGATCTCACACAAGTCTTCATTTAGGGAGACCTTCTTATTGTTTCATTGATAGTTTCAAATTTACAAAGAAAGAGGTGATTAAGTGTTGTTTTATTTCGTTCTAGTTTTATTATGGTCAAAAGGAGAAACCCATGACTATCGCGTTTAAAACCATGCGCACATATCACACAAGTCTTCATTTAGGGAGACCTTTTTTTTTTTTTTGCTAAATTTAGACTGCATTAAAATAAAATGATGTTACAAAACCTCATGGGGAACCCCAATCAGAATATGGCATATACATCATATGACATGCCCTATGATGTCAAAACTATAAAAGATTACAAGGCAAACGCCCAACAAATCAGAAAAAAGAGAGTTTAGACTAATAACAGTCAACTTCATTCAATTAAAACAAAAGGCATTAATGCTACAAAATTAGCACAGTTATAGTAACAGTCAACAATATTCAGCAGCAGCACACTTAAGAAGCAACAAACTTAGCAGCAACAACATTAGTCCAGCAGCAGCATTAGCAGACATACTAGCATTAGTCCAGCAGCAGACAATCTAGCAAAGCAGCAGACAAGCTGAACAAATAGCAGCAAAATGTTGAACATACAGCAGCAGTCCCATTAACAAATAAGCTTAGCATACAGCAGCAAACCTACACCAACATACCCAACATGTTCCAGAAAATCAGCAATGCAAAAGCCAAAGCATCAAGAGGCAGAAAATCAGCAAACCAAAATATGCAGCAAAAGAGCATGCAGAGCATAGAACTACAATTGTCGAGGCAGTAGTAACTCAAAGGCCACATCACAGCAAACCCAAGCAGCAGCAGCTCAAACGAAGAGACCTACAGCAGCACAAACCGGAACTAGCCTACTCAAACTGTACACAGCCTGCAGCCAAACTGGCTTTTTTTCCAACAACAGAAAACTACAAAAGGTTTGCTGCTGTATGTCCTTCAGTAGTCAACAGCAGCATCTGTCCTTCAGCAACAAAGCAAGCAGCACACGGTCAACAGTAAAAAATTGCAAGAAACTGCAGACCAAAGCAGCACACATAGAGGATAGAAGTCAACACATAGAGGAAAGAAGACCAAAGCCAACTGCAAGAAAATTGCAGCAGACAGCAAACCAAAACCAGAAATAGCTAAACCATCCATAAAATGGACTGCAGAACAAACACAGCAGAGAAGGACCAACCACAAATTGGACAACAGAAAACCAGCTCATCACATCTCATCAACAGAATCAAAAATAACAGTAGACAAAAGAAGCAAACTGCAGCAAAATGCAGCAAGCCACAGAAGACTGCAGCAAGAAGCAACTGCAACAAGTCGTAGCACAAAACCAGCAGCCAACTGAAGCATATCCTATAATCAAACCTATCCAGCCCCAAGTCATTGCAACAATGGAGAGACACATCCCAAACATTGAACCATACAGTTTATATAGTAAGATGACGATGACAAAATCTATCTTTAACTTTCTAAAATTTAATATTGGTGTGCCGACAACACTGAAGCATTTGTAAAATGTCAGAAATAAGAGTCCAAACAAAGAAGTTTTTATTACAAAAATCCTCGCATTTCGTTCATTCCAAACACGATAGACAACAGCAGCAAACCTAAGATGAAGCAGGCTATGATGGAATTGAGGTCTAGTATAATGGGTGAGATAGTCCGTTAACGAACTCCAGCTCCTACTAAAACCCCACCAACCACAATGGCGGAGAACAGAAATGAGGACTCTAAAAGAGTAATCACAATGAAAGAACAAGTGGTCAAAACCAAGTCCCTCTTGGCTCAATGGTAAAACAACTACTCATAAGGCTTTGAGTCCAAGAGGTCTTAGGATCCATTCCTGCCTAAGGCAGAAATGTTAAGATTTTAGCTTAAATTACCAAAAAAAAAATAGGTGTTCAAAAGTTTTTACTTGAGTGGAACAGATCACAAAATAGGATTAACCTGCATCCCAAAACTAATCAACTTGTCCATAGTACGCAACCTTTGATGAAAGGCCAACTAGAGAGTGAAAGTGTAAGACCCCAGCTTTTTATGAATAAAATTGAATTTCCTCTATATATTATTTTGAATAGTAAGGGGTTGATTTGATAGACGTGGTAAATTATGGGTAAAATGCACAAATATTTTAAAATAAGCAAGTGGTTATAAAATATTCATTATTATCGTGGAATATTCGTTTGGTCGTGGAATATTCTTGTTGTCGGGGAATATTCATACGACGGCGCAACCATTTTGTGGGCCCCATAAAGAAAAATTATCGAATGAAGAAAACGACAAGAAAGAGTTTTCTAAAAATAACAGCGTAACGGTTACTGTTAAAACTGTTGAAATACCTGGGGGTTAAAATAAAGTAATACGCGTTGTTGCACAGTAGCACACGGTATTGCACAGTATTTTATATTATTGTTGATTTAATAATTGTGACTACACATTATTTTACTTTATCAAATCAATAATTCATATTATTTGAATAATATTGTTAGACAACATTATTGGCAATGTCTAAGGAAGTTCTGCCTAGGAAAGGGGTTTGGTCACCTAATTGCGCGCTAGTAAAGAGAAATCCTTATCGGAAAGCCCTCTTTTTCCTGGGAACGACCTGGTTGTCAATATTGTGGTTCTGTAATATTATTTGTGAATAATTAATTATTGATAAAAATGATAAGGAACTATTTATTTAATGGAGGAATTTTTAAAGAGACAATTATTGAGAGTTGATATTTTATCTTCTTCGATAAAATAATTCATTCAAATATATTATTATAATATTACATTTTAAGTATATGATGTAATAATATAATAATATAATAATGGTGATATTTTTACAATGAATGCATGATATATGAATAAAATGAGGAGGAAGAAAGCAAATTAGGTCCGGAGTATTTTTGTTACAAAAAACATTTTCAATATGTTGGTGGACCCCATTTTTGACTGAAATTTGATTATAGCCTGCAAGTTTATCCGTTTGTAAATTTTGGTCATTTTTCGTTCGGAATTGCGAAAACCTTTCTTCTACGAAGTTGTAGAAAATTAAATTTCTTATGGAATGGACATAAAATTCGTATTTTTTTTGATAAAAGGGCTATTTGTTATGAATTATTAAAGTTCTGGAATATTGGGTCTGAATTAATTTTTGGGGTTATAAATATTTTTTTTAAGAACAACATTTTTGTGGGTGGGACCCACTTGTGAAGTGCTGAGATTGTGGTGTGGTGTGCGTAAGAAAAAATAAATAAATTTAATAAAATTTTATTAAATATTTTGCTTTGGCGTTCAAAGCATTTCCTATAAATAGGGTGCTTAGGTTATAATTGAAAATCACACTAGAATCAGAAGTTTTCTCTCTCTAATATCGAGTGTATTTTTGTGAGTATTTAGATACTTTGAGAGTAGATAAGCAGTGCAAGTTTTTTTCAGCATTATATCCGATATTCCAGTCAGAAGTACTTGTCTTTTGAGGTAAAGGTTGTTATTTTTTTTCAAAAATGATGTTATATCTTTCAATATCATGACACCGAAATATTGATATGAATTTTATTGTAAAATTTTTACCTTTTTATATTGGGGTTACTATTCACGTATACGACACTATTCACGTATACAACACTATTCACGAATACGGTACTATTAACAGAAAAATTAAATTTTCTTTTATTTGTCGAAGTTGGCTATTATGGTTCCTATCTTTGATTGGATCCAAGTTTTGATCTTCATTATTGAATTTTGCTCCACAATTGATTATTACGGAGTATTTTTGAACTTGGATAAACTAAATTACGAATCCCTAATTTTTTGTCCTTTATCTCACTAGATTCGTTCTTTAAAATATTTTTCAACATCTTCAGTCTTAAATGGTGATACAAAAGAATATCGTTGCCCTGTAGTGCAAAGATGGATGATTATTTGATGAATATCTTTGGCCTGTAGTACAAAGATGAATGATTACCTGATGAATATCTTTGGCCCGTAGTGCAAAGATGTACAAGTGTTGAGATGAACATGACCAACTGGTGATACAAATGAATATCTTTGGGCCGTAGTGCAAAGATGAATATTTGATTCAAGATATATATTGATTGATGTTATAGGAATAAAATATTGATTATGGACTTTTAAATCATAGAAGATAGTAGGCATTATTTCCTACTTAACTCTTCTGATGCATTGTTAATTCCGCTGCAGTTGTTCATCTAAAACTTATTGTCTATAATATTTTTTTTGATTTTTTGAAGACTAACGATAAATTATTCTTCAATATCTTAGTCATAATATTCTTTACTGGGCTAGTTGAGCTCACCCTTTTCATCTATTGTCCTCTTCAGGAAATGAGAATGTTGTAGGGACTAGTCGGGGAACAGAGTGATGGGCAGAGTTAGAGCAGTAGTAGTCCTTACTATTTTTGTATAATAGTGTGAAAATAATTGTAACTATTGAGGACTGAATTTGAGTGTTTATATTTCGTATTATATACGATTTGTATTGACACTCATAGCTTATATGGTCGTCCTGCTCACGACCTTTTTATATAAAAGTTTGTATTTGGATTCTGTACCATGTGTTTGGCGACTCAGAATGGGTTGGGTTGATTGAACCTATTATGGGGGCATCACAGTTGGTATCAGAGCTTAGGGATATGGTCTCTGGCGGAGGTCGGAGAATAGAACTAGGAGGGGAGAGACTAGTAAATCCTTCACTAGTATGTCCTACCTAAGCTTATGTGGTATTTAATTGGTCGGTCGGAGTATAGGGTTATTATGTGATATGTTAATTTGTTTAATTAACCCTTGTTTTATGACAGTATTTGAGAATGGCAGCTGAGAATGTTAACAATGGAGTGAATGAGACCGTTGAGATACCTTTAATCACCAACCAGGAGAACATGCAACAGGAAGGCAATATTCCTACTGTAAACAACCCCACCGATCAAACGATGAATGATGGGATGCTTAGAAGCTTTTTGCAGTTCATGTAAAACCAGACGAGGGAGACTCGGGTTCAAAATACAGGTGGAAATACTAGCAACTCGAGACTTGTCACTGCCAAGCAGTTCAAAGAGTTGTGACCACCAGAGTTTTTGGGAAAGCCAAATCTGATCAAGGCGAAAACGTGGGTGAAGCAAATTACCAAGATATTTGATGTTTTGGGATGCACGAAGGAACAGAAGGTTCCATTCGCCACCTTTATGTTCCCTGGAGAAGCAGATTATTGGTGGGAATCTGTGAAGTGTACCCAGCCTGCCGCACTCAAGATGTCTTGGGAAGCGTTCCAGAAACTGTTCAATGCTAAGTACTTTCTTGAAAGTATTCGTCATATGAAAGAGGTAGAGTTTATCAGACTGGAACAAAACAACATGACTGTGTCCCTGTACGAGGCTAAGTTCGCGGAGTTATCCCGGTTTGCATCTCATTTGGTGGAAAATGAGAAACGTATGACGCGGATGTTTCTGAGAGGTTTGAAACCCGAAATTCGTTAATACCTCATTTCTCACAAAGTTTCTCTATATTCCGATGTTGTAAATAGGGCTCAATTATTAGAGCGGGATAATGAGTCTATTCAATCAAGGGACCACAACTAGGGTCGTACCGGTAGCAGCAGTCATCGGAGCAATGACAACCAACGGGGAGGAAAATATCATGACAGAAGCGGTAACCACTCTGGTGGTAATCGTGGCCATGATAATAAAAAAAGTGAGTCGGGGGGAGATTTCAAAAAGAGAAGGTACAACAATGACAACGTGAAGACGTCAACACCAGCATCAACTATTTCTAGGGGAGGAGAACGACCACCGGTCGTATGTTATAAATACGGGAAAGAGGGACACATTAGCCCAAACTTCCCACAATAATTCAACATGTGCTATAATTGTGGAAAGGAAGGTCATATAGCTCGGGAGTGTCCTGTAGCGAAACCAAGTCCAGCGGGGATGGTGCCTCCAAAGGCTGTCCCGGACAAGTCAAAGTCTGTGATTCCTGGAAGAGCGTTTGTCGTGACTACCCAAAATGCGAGGAACCCGAACGAGGTGATCACGGGTAAGCTAATCATAAACTCTTGAGAAGTTTATACTTTATTAGATACCGGTGCTACCCATTCTTTTATTTCACCTACTTGTGCTCAACATTTGAACTTGACATCTGAGAAATTAAACTTTGACTTATCTGTTGAAACTCCGTTGGGAGAAACCTTTGTTACATCTACAGTTTACAAATCCTGCTTGATTCAAATTGGTACCCTCACTCTACCTGTTGATCTTATATCTTTGAAAATACTTGCATTTAACGTGATTTTAGGAATTGACTGGTTAACCACTTTTCATGCCAAAATTGATTGTTTTTGTAAGGTTGTTAGTTTTCATATTCCTAACCAACCTGTTGTGCGAATCCAAACAACCAAACCACTAAAATCAATCAATGTCATTTCAAGTCATAAAGCTATTTGTTTATTGAAAAACTGATGTCAAGCTTTCTTAGCCCATGTCACTGATCTAAACCAGAATACATCATATTTGAATAATATTTATGTTGTTAATGAGTTTCCTGATGTATTTCCCAAATAACTTCCCGGTCTACCCCCAGAACCTGAAGTTGAATTCTTTATTGACCTTGAACCCGGTACAAAACCTATTTCTAAAACCCCATATCGAATGGCTCCTATTGAACTTCAGGAGTTAAAGGTCCAACTACAGGAGTTGTTAGACATCGGTTTTATTCATCGTAGTACGTCTCCTTGGGGCGCTCCAGTTTTATTCGTAAAGAAGAAAAACGGGAGTATACGACTTTGTATTGACTATCGGGAGTTGAACCATGTCACTATCAAGAATAGATATCCATTATCTCGTATTGATGACCTGTTCGACCAGTTGCAAGGTGCACAATTCTTTTCAAAGATCGATATCTTTGTTTTGGATATCATCATCTGAAGATTAAAACTTAGGATATTTCAAAGACTACTTTCAGAACTAGGTGCGGGCATTATGAATTCTTAGTCATATCTTTTGGATTGACTAATGCTCCTGCTGCTTTCATGGATATGATGAACCGAGTGTTCAAGAAATATTTGGATCAGTTCGTTGTTGTCTTTATTGATGACATCCTCATCTATTCCAAAAGCCGTGAAGATCATGAGCACCACTTGAAGCTGGTACTTCAAAGGCTTCGTGATAACAAGCTATACGCCAAGTTAAAAAAATGCGAGTTCTGGCTTAAGGAGGTAGCATTCCATGGGCACGTGGTATCAAAACATGGAGTATCTATTGACCCGACGAAGATTAAAGAAATATAAAGTTGGGAGCAACCAAAGTCGGTGACCGAAGTACGTAGCTTTCTGGGCTTAGCTGGTTATTATCTGAGATTCGTGGAATGATTTTTTCGAATCGTTACTCCATTAACTCAGCTGACTCGGAAAGATACAAAATTCGTATGGAGCGAGAAATGCGAGAAGAGCTTCCAAGAACTCAAGATGAGACTTATCTCGGCACTTGTTCTGATAATACCATCTGGTTCGAATGGATTTGTTATCTACAGCGATGCTTCGGACAAAGGGTTAGGATGTGTTCTCATGCAACATGGGAAAGTCATAGCCTATGCCTCGTGACAACTCAAGGAATATGAGAGGAATTATTCTACTCATGATCTAGAGTTGGCAGCAGTCATTTTTGCGTTGAAGATCTGGAGACACTACCTATATGGAGAGAAAGTGGAGATCTATACGGATCATAAGAGCCTTAAATATTTCTTCACTCAAAAAGAACTCAACATGCGACAATGATGTTGGCTTGAGCTGTTGAAAGATTATGACCATACTATCCAATACCATCCTGGTAAAGCAAACGTGGTAGCTGATGCGTTGAGTAGAAGATCATATGCGGGAACGAGTGCAATGCTGTTAACACAAAGGCCTATTCTGTGTGACTTACAATAGATGGAGATAGAGTTCAAGAATCCGAAAACCCATATGATGATGTTAAGTATACGCGTAGAACCAACTTTGATTTATAAAGTTAAAGTTGCTCAAGCTACAGACCCGGAGCTGATGAAGATGAGGAAGAAGGTGCAAGAAGGTGCTATTTTAGAAGCAAGAATCGATGAAGAAGGAATAGTTCGAGTCAACTCCAGACTTTGTGTTCCTAACAATTCTGACTTGAAGCATAGAATCATGATGGAGGCACACAACACACCATTTGTAATCCATCCTGGGAGTACCAAAATGTATCATGATCTTCGACATATATTTTGGTGGAGCAATATGAAGAGAGAGATCAAAGAGTTTATCTCGAGGTGTTTAACGTGTCAACGTGTCAAGGCGGAGCATTAAGTGCCAAAGGGTCCATTGCAACCACTTGAGATTCCAAAGTGGAAGTGGGAACACATTACCATGGATTTCGTTACGGGTCTTCCCAAGGTTTCTCAAGGTATAGATGCGTATTGGGTTATTGTTGATAGATTAACCAAGTCTGCTCATTTCTTGCCTATACGGGAGACTTATTCCCTTGAGCGTCTTGGTCGTATGTACATGAATGAGATTATGAGGTTGCATTGCATGCCAGTATCCATAGTTTTGGATCGTGACCCAAGATTCACTTCAAGATTTTGGGTCAGTTTGTAGAAAGCTATAGGCACGGATTTACGATTCAGTTCGGCATATCATCCTCAAACGGATGGGCAATCGGAAAGGACTATTCAAACTCTTGAAGATCTATTGAGACTCTGTGTTCTAGACTACAAAGGGAGTTGGGATAAGTACCTACCATTGGTGAAATTGTCCTACAACAACAATTATCAGGCAAGTATAGGTGTGGCTCCATTCGAGGCGTTGTATGAGCGAAAGTGTCGTTCTCCAGTATGTTGGGATGAGTTGGGTGAAGCAACGTTGTTGGGACCGGAGTTAGTACGTATGACCATGAAAAAGATCCAAATAATTCGACAACGTATATAAACGACACATGATCGACAAAAGAGTTATGCGGATCTTCATCGAAAGGACGTGGAATTTAATGTTGGGGATCATGTACTATTACGTGTTGCTCCGTGGAAAGGAGTTACAAGATTCGGGAAGAGAGGAAAGCTCAACCCACGATTCATTGGTCCATTTGAGATTCTTAACCGAGTAGGAAATGTGGCCTATAGACTCGCTTTACCTCCATGCATGTTTCATGTTCATAACGTGTTTCACATATCCGTGCTACGTAAATATGTGAAAGACCCAAACCACATTATTGAGTTTGAACCAGACAAGATAGCAGAAGATTTAATGTATGAGGAGGTACTTGTCAAGATCTTGGATAGTGAGCATGTCCTACGCACAAAGGTTATACCACAAGTTAAAGTTTTGTGGAGGAATCATGCTATTGAGGAAATGACCTGGGAGTTGGAATCAGAAATGAAAGCGATGTATCCTCACCTTTTCGAAACACCAGGTACGCACGTCAATTTCGAGGATGAAATTTCATAAGAAGGGGCGGTTGTAAGACCCCAACTTTTTATGAATAAAATTAAATTTCCTCTATATATTATTTTGAATAGTAAGGGGTTGATTTGATAGATGTGGTAAGTTATGGGTAAAATGCGCAAATATTTCAAAATAAGCAAGTGGTTATAAAATATTCATTGTTGTCGGGGAATATTCGTTTGGTCGTGGAATATTCTTGTTGTCGGGAAAATATTCGTACGACGACGCAACCATTTGTGGGCCCCATAACAAAAACTATCGAATGAAAAAAACGACAAGAATGAGTTTTCTAAAAATAACGGCATAACGGTTACCGTTAGAACTGTTGAAATCCCGGGGGTTAAAATAAAGTAATACGCATTTTTGCACAGTAGCACACGGTATTGCACAGTATTTTATATTATTGTTGATTCAATAATTGTCATTGCACAGTATTTTACTTTATCAAATTAATAATTCATATTATTTGAATAATATTGTTAAACAACATTATTGGCAATGTCTAAGGAAGTTTTGTCTAGGAAATGGGTTTGGTCACCTAATTGTGAGCCAGTAAGGAGAAATTCATATCGGAAAGCCCCCTCTTTCTTAGGAACGACCTGGTTGTCAATATTGTGGTTCTGTAATATTATTTGTGAATAATTAATTATTGATAAAAATGATAAGGAAATATTTATTTAATGGAAGATTTTTTAAAGAGACAATTATTGAGAGTTGATATTTATCTTCTTCTATAAAATAATTCATTCAAATATATTATTATAATATTACATTATAAGTGTATGATGTAATAATATAATAATGGTGATATTTTTACAATGAATGCACGATATATGAATAAAATGAGGAGAAAGAGAGCAAATTAGGTTCGGAGTATTTTTGTTACAAAACACATGTTAAATATGTTGGTGGGCCCCATTTTTGACTGAAATTCGATTATAGCCTGCAAGTTCATCCGTATGTAAATTTGGGACATTTTTCGTTCGGAATTTGGAAAAACTTTCTTCTACAAAGTTGTAGAGAATTAAATTTCCTATGGGATGGACATAAAATTCGTATTTTTCTGATAAAAGGGTTATTTATTATAAATTATTGAAGTTCCGGAATATGGGGTCTGAATTAATTTTTGGGGTTATAAATTTTTTTTTTAAGAAAAACGTTTTTTGTGGGTGGGACCCACTTGTGGAGTGCTGAGATTGTGATGTGGTGTGCGTAAGAAAAATAAATAAATTTAATAATATTTTATTAAATTTTTTGCTTTGGCGTTTTAAGCATTTTCCTATAAATAGGGTGCTTAGGTTAGAATTGAAAATCACGCCAGAATAAGAAGTTTTCTCTCTCTATAATATTGAGCGTATTTTTGTGAGTATTTAGATACTTTTAGAGTTGATAAGTAGTGCAAGTTTTTTTCAGCATTATATCAAATATTTCAGTCAAAAGTACTTGTCTTTTGAGGTAAGGGATGTTATTTTTTTCAAAAATGATGTTATTATTTTCAATATCATAACACCGAAATATTGATATGAATTTTATTGTAAAATTTTTACCTTTTCATAGTGGGGTTACTATTCACGTATACGGCACTATTCACGAATACGGCACTATTCACAGAAAAATTAAATTTTATTTTCTTTGTCCAAGTTGGCTATTATGGTTCATATCTTTGATTGGATCCAAGTTTTGATCTTCATTCTTGAATTTTGCTCCACAATTGATTATTATGGAGTATTTCTTGAACTTGGATAAACTAAATTACGAAACCATAATTTTTGTTCTTTATCTCACTAGATTCGTTCTTTAAAATATTTTTCATCATCTTCAGTCTTAAATGGTTATACAAAAGAATATCTTTGGCTTGTAGTGCAAAGATGGATGATTATTTGATGAATATCGTTGGCCTGTAGTGCAAAGATGAATGATTACCTGATGAATATCTTTGGCCCGTAGTGCAAAGATGGACAGGTGTTGAGACGAACATGACCAACTGGTGACACAAATGAATATCTTTGGGCCATAGTGCAAAGATGAATATTTGATTCAAGATATATATTGATTGATGTTACAGGAATAAAATATTAATTATGGACTTTTAAATCATAGAAGATAGTAGGCATTATTTTCTACTTAATTCTTCTGATACATTGTTAATTCCGCTGCAGTTGTTCATCTAAAACTTGTTGTCCATAATTTTTTATTTGATTTGTTGAAGACTAACGATAAATTATTCTTCAATATCTTAGTCATAATATTCTTTACTGGGCTAGTTGAGCTCACCCTTTTCATCTATTGTCCTCTTCAGGAAATGAGAATGTTGTAGGGACTAGTCGGGGAATAGAGTGATGGGCAGAGTTAGAGCAGTAGTAGTCCTCACTATTTTTGTATAATAGTGTGAAAATAATTGTAACTATTGAGGACTGAATTTGAGTGTTTATATTTTGTTATATATACAATTTGTATTGACACTCACAGCTTGTATGGTCGTCCTGCTCACGACCTTTTGATATAAAAGTTTGTATTTGGATTCTGTACCATATGTTTGGTGACTCAGAATGAGTTGGGTTGATTGGACCTATTCTGGGGGCGTCACAGAAAGAATACATTGGGATCAAGATTTTATGCCACACCAACTTATCCCAAAGCACTACAGAACCCACATGTCTAACCGAGCGCAAGATAGTAGAGGCCCTAACCTCAACAGAAGGAGAAATGTCCCAAAAGAGTTCATCAGGCAGAGAAGAATTATAATGCCTATTCAAATCGAAAGAATCCCTGAAAATAATAAAATCATTATGGTTGGAAGAAGGGAGATGCCAAGATAAATTCCTGATAATACTGCTAACGGTAGCATTTGGGCCCAGACCAGAATTGATAATCAAGGAAGAGTGGGAGCTGGAAGCCAAGGAGGCCGCATTAAGCCATGGATCAGATCAAAGCTTAGTACTTTCCCCATTACCAATATGGAACCTAATAAACTTGATAGCAAGAGACCTCAGCTGCAGAGCCTTTCTCCATATCCATGAACAGTCACTAGGAATCTTCAAACACCAAAAGTGGTTAAATTTAATGTGATATTCTCTTACCCAAGAAGCTCATAGAGACTGGGATTTAGGATTAACCACCCTTCATAACTGTAACAAAATCAGGGCTTTATTCCAGTCCTCTAAATGCTTAATAGCTAAGCCTCCTTCAGAATACGGTAATGAAATTTTGCTCCATGCAACTTTAGCCCAAAATTTCAACATAGAGGGACCCTTCCATAAGATCTGCTCATACTGGACTTGAGATCTTTTAGCACAGCCGTTGGAAGGATAAAGTGAGCAGACTAATACGATTGAATAGCAAAAATGATAGATTTAATAAGTTACAATCTTCCAGCATAGGAAAGAAACTTGTTTGTCCACGAAGCAATTATGGTTTTAATTTTTTCTAAAAGAGGGTGGCAATCCGCAAGGCTAAGCTTCGAAGTGATCAATGGGACCCCCAGGAATTTTGCTAGAAACTGTCCCACTTGAAACCCCAAAATATTGATAATGACCTCAGCATGAGCAAGAGGAACATGAGAAAGGAAACACATATTCTTCGAACCATTAATGTGTAATCCCGAGAGAATGGAGAAATGGTCTAAACAGAGTTTGATAACCTTGACCGAATCAATATCACTGTAACGATTGAGAATTTTATATATTAATTGTGAATATTTATTGAATTAAATAAATATTTTATTAAATTTATTTGTGGAGATAAATAAATAAATTATGTGATTGTTGTGGATAATTTAATTAAGTGCTACATGTTTAATTAAATTGATATGTTAGCAATGGTGTAGCATAATTTTAATGTAGTTGAGAATAATTCAATTAGATTTAATGTTATATGCTACGTGATAATAGTTTGTTACATAAATTATATTTAATAAAGGAATTATAATTGTGTAATAATTTGGTATTATGTGTTTTATTAATTAAATAAGTATAGTATTTAATCTATGGGTTAAAGATTTATTAAAAGAATGGAAAAGGATTGTTAAGTGATTTACCAAACAAGGCCCTTGTATTTGTTTTAAATCTATGTTGCCCAAACAAGGCCTTAGCTAATAATCTGTTTTTAAAAGATAAAGGGGTTGCCAAACATGGCCTTGGGCTTTTCAAATTTTGTAACCTATGCTATTAGTATGAGTTAATATGGTGTTAAGTATTATATTTATTATTTATAGGCTACATATATATTATATATGTATATTGTATATTGTATAATATATGTTAAGTTGAAAGATACGTTAGTTTTTCTAAAAGCCTAAGTCTAAACAAAGAAAGAAGAAACAGAAGAAGAGAGTTAGAGAGAGTTATCAGAGAAGAAGAAGAGGAAGAAGAAGAAGAAGGGAAAGCGTTGAGAAGACAAAGCAAGCCCCATCATCATCTCCATTTCTCTCTTAAGTCAAAAACTAGTAAGGTTATAATCTTAACCCTAGAATAAATTCACATGTGTTGTGTTTCTTCTTTATCAAATTAGGTTTTTATAATCATGAAATTATGTATATATGGTGTTCATATGTTGTCATATGTAATTCTATGCCATGAAATTTCAAAATACAATTGTTGTAAAAACAAGTTTTCAAAGCATGTTCTTCTATGTTTTTATGGTTTTAGAATTCTATGTGGAAGTCTCCTTGTGAAAGTTCTTGAGTTTGATATATATATGAGATGTGTACATATATATGTATATATATATGTTTACATATGATTTTTATAGTTATTTAAGAGTTTTAATTCACAGGTATATGATGAACACTATGAAATCATATTAATAGTACTCTTTTATGAAGTTATGTTGAAAATTATTTTTAAATCCTTGATGTGAGCATGCGTTATGTGTAATATGTGATATAACATGATTATATATGAGTTATATGGTTGTGTTAGCAATTCAAACCATAAATTTTTGATAAACAATAAGAATTGTGTTCATAGTGGTTTTCTATGAATTAATTTCGAAAAAATAGCTTTTGAAACTATCAAATTGATGTTTGATTTTGGGTTATTGTAAAATTGATCATGTATTATGTTAGTATGTTAAGAATAGAAGTTGTTACAATTGGAATTACTTGAATCAATTGAAAAACGAGTTCGTAATAGCAATTTTCGTCAAGAACGCTTAAAATTATGTTTTTCTTTGAAAATTATGAAATCTTAATTTTGATTATGTTTTATATGGATTTTATAAGTTATGATCATGTTAAAGAGTTTAAAATATTATTTGTATCAAGTTTCATGTTTATTATATTGGGAAAAATCGAATTCGGTGTGAAGGAATTAGCCAAATTGGCTTATTTCTCCACCAGTTTGCGTGTCGGACCCTCACCAGGGGGGTGACCCGCCCCAGCGGGCCTGGTAGGCCTTGGGGACCCGTCCTAGTGGGTTAGTAGGCTGTCCAAAAAATTTTGGTTTTTGGTTTTTGAGTTCTCATGCCCCGTTTATTTAGCTAACTTATTTTTATGACTTGGAAAGTGAAATATATAATAAGTTAAAATGTTTTTGATGTGTTTAAGTTTGATTGAAGTGTTATGTGAGTATGTTATATGTGTGTGTGTGTGTGTGTGTGTGTGTTACTTTCCTAAGGTACACAACACGATTCATTGAGTTATAAGCTTCTGAATGTATGCCGTGAGTATAGGCTCACGTACTTGACTAGTTAGCAACTAATGTGGTAAATTACATTGTGAGTTGGAATTGGATATGAAGTTTGATGGTTTAAATGTTGTAGTTGGATACTAATAGATGGTTTGAATGTAATATAAATGTGTAGGGTGTTTGTGAAGTGATTGTAATTGTGTTTCAAGTGTAGTATGCGCTTAAGGCAAGTCTTCTAAACCCTAAACTCATTAACGTTAAACAAGCTTCCATTCCGAACTTGTTATTTACTTTGTACAAACGTTGTTGTACTCTAATATTCCTAATGCTCAAATAATGAAGTATTATTATAATCTTGACTTAGTTGTTCAAGCAAGATTCACTTATTCTTTCAATTACTTTGAGTTACTTCTAAAGCATGCCTATCTATTATGAATTTCATTGTCATATCTTATAGTTGGTTCATGATTCTTATATCATGGAAATGTTAAAGTACTACGAGTCGATTCAACCACTCCTAGTTAATGATAGTTGAAACTCCAAAGTTTCCTTATCTATCCAAACCAAACTTTCTTTGATGCGGACTTGTATTCAAATACTGAGAATGAACAACCCTAATTACTAGAGGGCATTTATACGAAAGCGTTAAATGGTTATGCACAATTCATGGTACAAAGGGTTGATCCCCCTGAGTACGAGTTAAAGGTCCATAGTCTTATTGACTGTTAAAGGTTTAAATAGAAATATTTATAACGTAGGACAATAGTTCAAGGTCTTATGACCCTCAGATGAATCTATATTCGAATTCTACATATTGATGAAAGAATTATAATTCAATTCTTTATTTTGATGAAAGTAAAGTTATTCAAATTCTTTTGAAACTATTCACTTCTGTCATATCACTGTTGTATTTTTAAGTGAGCTTTTGTTTGCTCACTCTTGCATGTTTTACCACCACTTGCAGTTGAGACCAAGAATGTTGACATACCGTCAACAAGTAAAGGAAAAGGAAAGATGAACAAATGAAGGCTTGTTGTTTCAAGTTTTTATTGTAATAAGACTTAGTCGATTATGTTATGTTTTATTTTCGCATTTATTATTTGATGTTAAGGTTTAGTTAACCCTGGAATTTTATTGAATAAGTTGTATTCCTTTTTAAAGGAAGATTTTATTAAGGCTTTATAAAGGTTGTAATTTACTTTGAAATTCATTATTATTATGTAGATGTATGTTTTATTAGATAGTGAACACCAAATCATGTGGAAAGGAAGTACCCGAATTTGGGGATGTCACCGGTTGGTATCAAAGCTATAGGTTATGAACCTTAGGTGGGGGAAAAACCTTAGGTAGTAGCCTTATAGGAATATCGCAAAGATAGTGGTGATAGGTAAAGATAATAAACTACCTTATGTGCTATGTGTTTATGTTTAGGTAATTGGAGAGTGACGACTCGATATCACGTAATAATAAACTTTAAAATTCTTTTGTCAGGATGATGAACATTAGAGAATCCAGTCAGGCTAGAGAGGATATACCTCAGGTGCCTAGAGAGGAAGAGCCCCGAGACATCCATATTGTCTGGAAGCAGCTGGTTAGGAGAGAGCCATCTCTAGTGATCATTGTAGCTGGTCGGGAGCGTGAGCTGACACCTATTCCAGAGGAAGAGGACTAGGATGAGTCAGAGGAGGAAGAGGAGGAAGAGGATCCCGAAGAGGAATTCCCACCTCACTCTGTTAGTGCTGAGATATACGAGGCAGTTTACGACAGTAATGTGGAGCTTCATGGTCGAGTCAGAGAGCTCGAGGAAACCATCCAGCAGCAGGACGAGACTATGGAGGATATGGCTAGTGACCTAGGAGAAGCACAATGGAATTTAATTCACACAGATAATAATCGAGACGAGGCACGAGCCGAGCTAGCAATGCTGAAGCAGGATATCCAGGAGGAGTCGATGAAGCATGCCAGAGCTGAAGAAACAAGCTTGAGGGCTACTCAACGAGCCGATCCAGCTGAGTACGAGGCAGAAACCAAGAGAGCCAAGCTAAGGGAAATAGAATACGCTTTCTATACGGCTATAGATAGGGCCCAGGACCGTATTTTCTATTACCCAGCTCAGTTCCAAGGGTTACCATGGTATGTGGTGGACCGAAGGATAGCGTTTCGGGTGATGGAGGAAGAACGTAGAGAGGCTGTGCGACGTCTTAATATGCCTAGACATTAGAACTTTTAAATTATGTGTTTCTTTTTGTAATAAATGATGTAAATCTCATAATTTGAGATAATAATAGAATAGAGTGATGATGTAGTCCTGTAACTTGTTCCAGTTCAGGAAAGATAATGTAAATAGCAGGAATGCTATCTATCCTATGTTTTTAAAACTACGAATAATGAATAAAAGAAGTGTATTGATGTGCTATGTGTTCATATATGTGAACTGAGTTATTTAATTGTTTAAGTTGAACTTAAATACTTAAGAATCGAATAAAGGATCTAATAATAATATTTTCTTAACAGAAAATGCCTCCTCGAAGAAGACCAACACGTCAAAACCCCGAGGGTTTGACGAACAACAACAATAACGACGAAAAAAAACCCTAACTCGGTTCAGCAGTTAGTGAACTTGCTGACAGGAGCGATGGCGAATCAGCAGCAAGTGCAGACCACGACGTTCAAAGAGTTTAAGGCAATAGGACCACCTGAATTCAAGGGATCGACAAACCCTATAGATGCTTAGACGTGGGTTATAGAGATGGAGAAAATCTTTGATGTGGCTAGGGTTGGTGAAGACCAAAAAATGGCATATGCGACTTTCATGTTGAAGTCAAATGCTAGTTTCTGGTGGCAAGCGAATAAGACCAAAGAGGGTGAAGGAGTCATAACGTGGGAATGTTTCAAGGAAATGTTCTACGAAATGTACTTCCCAGTAAGTTCGCAGGACCAGATGGAGGTCCAATTCTTAGAGCTAAAGCAGGGAGGAATGATAGTGTCAGAATATGCCGCAAAGTTCAACGAGTTGGCCAGGTTCGCTACCTACCAGGTCAGAACGGACGCTAGGAAGGCGAGGAGGTTTAAACGGGGACTGAAACCCTGGTTCCACAGCAAGGTCTCTATGTTTCAGCTGAACACGTTTGCAGCTGTGCTGGAAAAGGCTATTCTAGCTGAAGGAGGAAGCGAAGCCATGACTAAATTCAACCAAGACAAGAAGAAGAAAATGGAGTCGAAAAACATGGCTGGTGGTAGCGAGGCTATCCATCAGAAAAGGAAGTGGAATGACAACACCTCTACTGGGAGTCAGCAGGGAGGAAAACAGAAGAGGAAGCTCGAAGCATGTGCTATATGCGGGAAGACTCACACTGGAGTGTGCATGAAAGGAAAACGGGTGTGCTACAACTGTGGTCAGGAAGGCCACATCGGGTCGAATTGTCTAAACCCGAAGAAGGGAGCTTGCTATACATGTGGATCTAAGGATAACATGGCTCGTAATTGCCCTAAGAAGCCTGCGGCAGGGTCAAAAGGGAATGGGGGAAATGGCAGCAGCAGCACTTTGACTATTGTCGGACCATCGCCACTGCAAGCCGTTCGACCCACTGCCCGCACATTCAACATGACGGTGCAGGACGCCGTGCAATCAAATGATGTGGTGGCATGTATTATTCCGATCAATAGTATAAATGCATCTGTATTATTTGATTTGAGTGCTACTTGTTCATTCATATCTGATGATTTTGCTAAGACCCTAGACTTACCTATATAGGAGTTAGTTTACCCATTGATCATAGAAATTGCGAATAGGGAAGTTATTCCTGTTAGGTTAGTATACAAGAACTGTAGATTGGATATTAAGGGTCAGGAGCTAAGGGTAGATTTGATTCCGATAAAACTTGGGAAATTCGATTTCATATTGGGAATGGACTGGTTGTTTAACCATGGGCGGTAATCGACTGTCAGAAGAAATCTGTAAACCTTACAACTCCGTCGAAAGTAGTGTTCTATGGTAGTAAATCGCCTAGACAAGCGAGTTGTCTGACGATGATGCAAGCCAAGAAACTTTTGACGCAAGGCTGTATAGGATATCTAGCCTATATAGTATATACGCGTAAGGAAAGCCTGAAGGTGGAGGAGATATCAGTGGTTAAGGAGTTTGTGGACGTTTTTCTGAGCGACTTGCCAGGACTTCCGCTAGATAGGGAGATAGAGTTCGTGATCGACTTAGCGCCGGTAACTTCTCTAATTTTGAAGGCTCTGTACTGAATGGCTCCAGTTGAGATGAAGGAACTGATGGTTCAATTTCAAGAATTGCTAGACAAGAAGTATATTCAACCAAGTGTTTTGCCGTGGGGAGCACCAGTATTATTTATGAAGAAGAAGGATGGAACAATGCGTCTTTGGATTGACTATAGAGAGTTGAACAAAGTTATGATCAAGAATAGGTATCCCTTAACTAGGATCGATGACTTGTTTATCAATTGAAGGGTGCTAAATACTTCTCAAAAATTGATTTAAGAAGCGGGTATTATCAATTGAAGGTGAGAAAGGAAGATATACCAAAAACGGCTTTTAGGGCTCGATATGGTCATTACGAATTCTTGGTGATGTCATTTGGTCTAACGAATGCCCCAGCTGCATTTATGGACTTAATGAATAGGGTGATTAAGCCATTCCTGGATAAGTTTGTAGTGGTTTTCATAGATGACATCCTGGTTTATTCCAAGACCGAGGAGGAACATGCTGAACACTTAAGGCTAACCTTAGAATCGCTGAGACGAGAGAAGCTTTATGCTAAATTCTTGAAGTGCGAACTCTGGTTGGAACGTTTATAATTTCTTGGCCACGTAATCGACAAGGATGGTATTTTAGTAGATCTGTCGAAGGTTGAAGCGGTAATGAATTGGGATCAGCCGAAAACGTCGTCTGAAGTGAGGAGTTTCTTGGGATTGGCAGGTTATTACCGGAGATTTATCCAATATTTTTCCAACATCGCAACTCCGTTAACTAATTTGACTCGTAAAACAGTTAAGTTTGTTTGGACGAAAAAGTGTGAGGAAAGTTTCCAAGAATTGAAGAAGAGGTTGAGTACTACGCCTGTGTTGTCTTTACCGGATAGTACGGGGAATTTTGTGGTATATAGTGATGCCTCACATAAGGGTTTAGGCTGTGTGTTGATGTAGAGCGGCAAGGTCATTGCATGCATCACGTCAGCTGAAGGATTACGAGAAGGGTTATCCGACCCATGACTTAGAATTGGCGGCAGTAATGTTTGCTCTAAATATTTGGAGACACTACTTATATGGAGAGAAGTGTGAAATATACAAAGATCACAAGAGTCTGAAGTATATCTTTACCTAGAAGGATTTGAACATGCGCCAAAAAAGATGGTTGGAACTGATCAAAGACTACGACTGTGAGATACTTTATCATCCGGGTAAAGCTAACGTTGTCGCCGACGCTTTGAGAAAAAAAGGTCGGGAGAAGCTAAATATGTTAATTAATCAGGATCAGTTGAAAGAGCAGATGGCTAGATTAGAGCTGGAAGTGAAGTTTTCAAAAGAATCGGATGAGAAGTTGTTTCAAGTAACTACTAGTTCTACTCTGGTAGACAAAGTGAAAGAAGTAGAACTTCACGATGAGGAATGTGAGAAGATTTGGAAAACAATAGCCGATGGCGAAGAGTTTAAATTTAGAATCGACAGTGAGGGACTGCTACGATTTGAAGGTCGAATCTTGGTACCGCCAGTACCAGAAGTTAAGGAGGAGGTCATAAGTGAAGCTCACAGTTCAAGATATTCAATTCACCTGGGAGTACGAAGATGTACCAGGATCATAGGCATCATTTCTTGTGGCTGAATATGAAGAGGGATGTTGCTGAATGCATTACAAAGTGCTTAACGTGCCAGAAAGTCAAGGCAGAACACCAGAGACCTAGCGGATTGCTGCAACCATTAGAAATTCCAGAGTGGAAGTGGGAGCACATCACGATGGATTTCGTGGTAGGTCTTCCAGCCACTCAGAAAGGATTTGACGTAATTTGGTTGATTGTGGATCGACTGACGAAGTCAGCCCACTTTCTACCAATCAGGATTAAGTACAACTTGGAACAATTGGCGAAGCTGTATGTTAAGGAAATTACTTCTTGACACGGTGTTCCAGTGTAGATTGTGTCAGACAGAGATCCGCGGTTTACGTTGAATTTATGGAAGCATTTGCAAGAGTGTCTGGGAACGCAATTGCGAATGAGTACAGCATACCATCCTCAGACTGATGGCCAGAGCGAGAGAACAATACAGACGCTTAAGGATATGCTGAGAGCTTGTGTGATGGACTTCAAGGGAAGCTGGGAGGATCATCTACCGTTAGTGGAGTTCACCTACAATAATAGTTATCATGCAAGTATCGACATGCCGCCTTATGAAGCGTTATATGGCAAAAAATGCAGAACTCCCTTGTGCTGGGATGAAGTCGATGAACGTCAACTGTTGGGACCGAAATTGGTACAACAAACTGCTGAAATTGTGAAGCTGATCAGAACAAGATTGGTTGCTGCTCAAGACAGACAAAAGAAATATATCGATTAACATCGACAGGACCAAGAATGCTTACCAGGGAGATTCGTTTTCCTGAAATTATCTTCCTGGAAGAGGAAGATTCGATTCGGTAAGAAAGAGAAGCTGAGTCCCTGATTTATTGGACCTTTCGAGGTACTATGAAAAGTTGGCGAGGTAGCTTACGAAGTGGCATTACCTCCAGAGCTTGACAATATATATAACGTATTTCATATTTCGGTGTTACGACCTTACAAGCACGACTATAAACATGTAATAGAATATGAGCCTTTATAATTTGATAAAGACTTAACTTATGAAGAGGTTCCTGTTCAAATAGTTGATAGGAAGGAACAAGTACTTAGGAATAAAGTAATACATTCTGTTAAGGAAATTTGGAGGAACCACAGTGCTGAAGAGGTCACGTGGGAACTCGAAGACGTAATGAGGAAATCATATCCTCAACTATTTGCTTAATTGATTTGTGTAACCCCTTATATATCGATTCTGGGGACAGAATCCTTTTAAGGGGGAAGAATGTAACAGATGAGAATTTTTTTTATGAGGAATTTTAATGAGAATTTTTTTTTATGATGTGATTCTGGGGACAGAAACCTTTTAAGGAGGGAAGATTGTAACGATTGAGAATTTTATATATTAATTGTTAATATTTATTAAATTAAATAAATATTTTATTGAATTTATTTGTGGAGATAAATAAAAAAATTATGTGATTGTTGTGAATAATTTAATTAAGTTCTATATGTTTAATTAAATTGATATGTTAGCAATAGTGTAGCATAATTTTAATTTAGTTGAGAATAATTCAATTAGATTTAATGTTATTTGCTACGTGATAATAGTTTGTTACATAAATTATGTTTAATAAATGAATTACAATTATGTAACAATTTGGTATTATGTGTTTTATTAATTAAATAAGTGTAGTATTTAATCTATGGGTTAAGAATTTATTAAAAGAATGGAAAAGGATTGTTAAGTGATTTACCACACAAGGCCCTTGTATTTGTTTTAAATCTATGTTGCCCAAACAAGGCCTTAGCTAATACTCTGTTTTTAAAAGATAAAGGGGTTGCCAAACATGGCCTTGGCCTTTTCAAATTTTGTAACCTATGCTATTAGTATGTGTTAATATGGTGTTAAGTATTATATTTATTATTTATAGGTTACATATATATTATATATGTATATTGTATATTGTATAATATATGTTAAGTTAAAAGATACGTTAGTTTTTCTAAAAGCCTAAGTCTAAACAAAGAAAGAAGAAACAGAAGAAGAGAGTTAGAGAGAGTTATCAGAGAAGAAGAAGAGGAAGAAGAAGAAGAAGGGAAAACTTTGAGAAGACAAAGCAAGCCCCATCATCATCATCTCCATCTCTCTCTTAAGTCAAAAACTAGTAAGGTTATAATCTTAACCCTAGAATCAATTCACTTGTGTTGTGTTTCTTCTTTATCAAATTAGGTTTTTATAATCATGAAATTATGTATATATGGTGTTCATATGTTTTCATATGTAATTGTATGCCATGAAAGGGTTTTCAAAATACAATTGTTGTAAAAACAAGTTTTCAAAGCATGTTCTATGTTTTCATGGTTTTAGAATTCTATGTAGAAGTCTCTTTGTGAATGTTCTTGAGTTTGATATATGTATGAGATGTGTACATATATATGTATATATATATATATATGTTTACATATGATTTTTATAGTTTTTTAAGAGTTTCAATTCACAAGTATATGATAAACACTATGAAATCATGTTCATAGTACTCTTTTATGAAGTTATGTTGAAATTATTTTTAAATCCTTGATGTGAGCATGAATTATGTGTAATATGTGATATAACATGAATATATATGAGTTATATGGTTGTGTTAGCAATTCGAACCATGAATTTTTGATAAACAATAAGAATTGTGTTCATAGTGGTTTTTTGTGAATTAATTTCAAAAAAATGGCTTTTGAAACTATCAAATTGATGTTTGATTTTGGGTTATTGTAAAATTGATCATATATTATGTTAGTATGTTAAGAATAGAAGTTGTTACAATTGGAATTACTTGAATCGATTGAAAAACGAGTTCGTAATAGCAATTTTTGTCAAGAACACTTAAAATTGTGTTTTTCTTCGAATATCATGAAATCTTGATTTTGATAATGTGTTATATGGATTTTATATGTTATGATCATGTTAAAGAGTTTAAAATATTGTTTGTATCAATTTTTATGTTTATCATGTTGGGAAAAATCAAATTCGGTGTGAAGGAATGAGCCAAATTGGCTTATTTCTCCACTAGTTCGCGAGCCAGGACCCTCACACCCCAGCGGGGCTGGTAGGCCTTGAGGACCCGCCCCAGCGGGTTAGTAGGCTGTCCGAAAAATTTTGGTTTTTGGTTTTTGAGTTTTCATGCCCCGTTTGTTTAGCTAACTTATTTCTATGACTTAGAAAGTGAAATATATAATATGTTAACATGTTTTTGATGTGTTTAAGTTTGATTGAAGTGTTATGTGAGTATGTTACATGTGTGTGTGTGTGTTACTTTCCTAAGGTACACAATACGATTCATGGAGTTATAAGCTTCTGAATGTATGCCGTGAGTATAGACTCACGTACTTTACTAGTTAGCAACTAATGTGGTAAATTACATTATGAGTTGGACTTGGATATGAAGTTAGATGGTTTAAATGTTGTAGTTGGATACTAATAGATGGTTTGAATGTAATATAAATGTGTAGGGTGTTTGTGAAGTGATTGTAATTGTGTTTCAAGTGTAGCTTGCGCTTAAGGCAAGTCTTTTAAACCCTAAACTCGTTAACGTTAAACAAGTTTCCACTTCGAACTTGTTATTTACTTTGTACAAACGTTGTTGTACTCTAATATTCCTAATGCTCAAATATTGAAGTATTATTGAGGTATTATGATCTTGACTTAGTTGTTCAAGCAAGATTCACTTATTCTTTAAATTGCTTTGAGTTACTTCTAAAGCATGCCTATCTATTATTAATTTCATTGTCATATCTTATAGTTGGTTCATGATTTTCATATCATGGAACTGTTAAAGTATGACGAGTCGATTCAACCACTCCTAGTTGATGATAGTTGAAACTCCAAAGTTCCCTTATCTATCCAAACCAAACTTTCTTTGGTGCGCACTTGTATTCAAATACTGAGAATGAATAACCCTAATACTAGGGGACATTTATGAGAAAGTGTTAAGATGGTTGTGCACAATTCACGGTACACAGGGTTGATCCCCCTGAGTACGAGCTAAAGGTCCATAGTCTTATTGACTGTTAAAGGTTTAAATAGAAATATTTATAACCTAGGATTATAGTTCAAGGTCTTATGACCCTCAGATGATTCTATATTCATATTCTACATATTGATAAAAGAATTATAATTCAATTCTTTATTTTGATGAAAGTAAAGTTATTCAAATTCTTTTGAAACTATTCACTTTTGTTATATCACTGTTGTATTTTCAAGTGAGCTTTTGTTTGCTCACTCTTGAATGTTTTACCACCACTTGCAGTTGAGACCAAGAATGTTGACATACCGTCAACAAGTAAAGGAACAGAAAAGATGAACAAATGAAGGCTTGTTGTGACGCCCCCAAATTCGGGACCGCCACTTGGTCTCTCGAATTCGGTTCGTCACGTGCTCATGGTAATACATCACAATAATAATATGACTAAATGTCGCATCGCACAGCGGAATAATACACAACTTATATCGAATAGATTACATTTAAATAAAATAATTTATTCAAGTCCCAATGTCTTGTAACTTAAACAGTGATTACATAGCTTAGACATATCTTAAGCATAAATAACCTTAACTAGTACATAATATCATAATTCTTTATTAAAATAATAAGTCCTACATAAACAAAACTACTTAGTAGCCTTTCCCTTGACCTTGTCGGTACTCGAGGGTCCGAACTGCTCGGCCTTAACTGAAATGTTTTTAGGGAAAGCAAGAATGAGCACAATTTGCCCAGCAAGTAATATACAATAAGGGTGAGTAATATATTTCTCAATTCCCGAAAAGGGTATAGCAAGGCTTGATAGTTCAAGGATAACAAGAATATCAACAGTTCTCAATAGTAGTCGCTAAGGACAGAATAATATCAATGTGATTCAATAATAAGTCAATTCAAGATTTCAGATAACTGAACACTATCAACAATTGTTCATCTAACCACTAAACAATTGTTCTATACCCCAATTACAACCCAATTCAACATGATCAAGAATTAAGAATTTCAAGAGTAGAAATTTTGACAGAGACAAAATGAAGAACAATAATCATGGAATTATACCTCTGTAATGCAATCTGACTTGCTGCTACTTCCCACTCACAATGCTACTATACTTATATGTATTACTCTCAACTTAACTTAAGAAAATTATCAGCAAAAGAATTTTTGAAGAGAAGGGCTATATATATAGGAGAATTATGAACCAGTCAATGGATTCCTCCATTGAATCAAACCAAGTGATAGAAGATTTGCATGAAGGTTAATAGAGAGTTGGTAATTTAGTTGGTGAGCTTCATCATTTTTCCCACTCCCTTGCTCATCATGAGCTATGGAATGCTGAGTTTAAGGAGAGTAGTAGGCTTAGGATAGCTTGGAGTATAACACGTGAAGGGAAATGTGTCTCTCATTATGGGACAAGCAAAGCAAATCTCAGCATTTTTACCAATGGACTACATGCTACACTTGTATATATACACCATATACTTATGTTATATATTATATGTACTCTTAGGTTATAATTTAAATCACAATGTACTTCACATAATGTAATAAGTGTGACTTGCACACATATAATCCATGCACATTTTTATCATATGGGTATAATTTACACGGATATACTCACGTCACATTATTTCCTTTATTATTAAATTCTATTAATCAACCCTTGTTTACAACACTTTCAAGATGTATTAATTTAATGTATACTTGCATACATATTGTCACATACACATAATTCTTGTAGCTCACATAGTTTAGTTGATCATAACATATAGTTTCAATATGCTCAATCACATTGCACTATATAACATAGTTTAGGTATACACTTGCATGGTCATACTTAAATGTTTCTCTACACTATCTAATAGAGTGGTATCCCATATATTTTATATTTAATACTTGCACACTTGCACATAATAATCAACATAATATTATTTACTTATTTGTTTTATTATTCATAATGTCAAATAAATAAATTACTAATCTTATTGATTAATTAACAATAATATTAATTAATCCATTCCTCGTTAATTAATGAAATTATTAATTTTCACAACCATTGCTCATTTATCATGCACAGTATATAAATATAAATCTTATAATATAATAGACACGTTGCTTATTATTATTATTATATTTCTTGCAATAATAATAATCACGTATTATTAATTAATCATAGTTAATATTCCATAACCATTAATTAATATTCTACAATAGCAATTAACAATTAATATAGATTAATTATTTACTTAATAATTCATTCGTTAATTAATATAATCATTAATAATCCTCATCACTATGCCACACAAGGCTATCAACGAGTTTATCGCAAACTCCATAAATTTCTCAATTATTATAATTATTCAATTTTATATAATTGAATTAATTCATCTCATAACACAAAATCATTTATATATGAATAAATATTCACTTTCATTAATATATTCATTTATTAATATATGGAAATTCTCGGGTATTACATCCTCCGCCCCCCCCCCCCCCTTATAAAAATTTCGTCCCCGGAATTGCTACAACGTTACACAAATAGATGGGGATAATCCCTCATCATCCTATCTTCTAATTCCCACGTAGCCTCCTCGACATCGTGGTTACGCCAAAATACTTTTAGAGAAGATTTAATTTTATTTCTCAAAGTTTGTTCTTTCCTATCTAATATCTGGACAGGAATTTCTTCATACGCCAAGTTCTTCTCCACTTGAATGGGTTCATAAGAAATCACGTGCTTGTAGTCGGCCTTGTACGGTTGCAGCACAAAAATGTGGAACACGTTGTGGATGTGCTCTAACTCGGGTGGTAACGGAACTTTGTATGCCACTTCGCCCACTTGCTTCAGTATCTCGAACGGTCCTATGAATCTTGGACTCAATTTTCCTTTCTTGCCGAAATGGATTTTTCCCTTCAGTGGAGATACCTTTAAAAATACGAAATTGCCGACTTTATAGTCTCGGTCCTATCGATGCAAATCTGCGTATTTCTTCTAGCGATCTTGAGCTGCTACAAGTCTGGCTCTTATCACTGTCACCACGTCTGCGGTTTGTTCTACTAGCTCTGGTCCGAGTATTCGTCGCTCCCCGACTTCGTCCCAACATAACCCAAATAGCATCATAACCTTTCTGTGTAACTGGAAGTCCTACCACGAAGTCCATCGTAATATGCTCCCATTTCCACTCTGGTATTTCCAACGGTTGTAGTAAACCACTCCGCCGTTGATGCTCTGCTTTAACGCGTTGGTAAGTCAAACATCTACTAACGCACTCTGCGACTTCCCGTTTCAAATTGGGCCACCAAAAATGTTGCCTTAGATCTCGGTACATCTTTGTGCCTCCCGGATGAACGGAATATGTTGTATTGTGTGCCTCATGCAAAATCTCTTCCCTTAACTCGGTTACTGCTGGTACCCACACTCTTCCTTCAAATCTGAAGATACCGTCTTTATCCATTCGGAATTTCTCTTCCTCATTTTCTGTGATCCTCTTTCGGATTTTCTCACACTCTTTATCCTTTTCCTGGGCTTCCTTCACTCTATCCAACAACGTCGGACAAGCTTCCATTACAATTAACTTCTCACCAGACTTTTCTGGTCCTTTCACTTCTATCTCCAATTTCTCCATCTCTCTTATCAACTCCTCCTGAGTCGTCAAATTAAACAATTCCTCCCTTCCTTTTCTGCTCAGAGCGTCGGCAACCACGTTTGCCTTTCCCGGGTGATAAAGAATATCGCAGTCATAGTCTTTGATTAATTCTAACCACCTCCTCTGCCGCATATTCAACTCCTTCTGTGTGAAGATATATTTCAGACTTTTGTGGTCCGTGTATATCTCACATTTTTCCCCGTACAAATAATGCCTTCATATTTTTAAAGTAAAAACTACTGTCGCTAACTCTAAGTCGTGAGTAGGGTATCATTTTTTGTAATCCTTCAATTGTCGTGATGTATGCGCAATGACTTTGTCGTGCTTCATAAGCACACAGCCAAGTCCCTTGTGCGATGCATCACTATACACCACAAAATTTCTCGCATCATCTGGTAATGATAACACAGGTGCTTCACTTAATCTCCTTTTCAGTTCTTGAAAACTTTCTTTGCATTTGTCGGTCCATACAAATTTCACCGTCTTTCTAGTCAAATTGGTCAACGGGGTTGCTATCTTAGAAAAATCTTGGATGAATCTTCGATAGTACCCAGCTAACCCCAAAAAGCTTATCACCTCCGTTGGTGTTCTCGGTTGTTCCCAATTAGTTACTGCTTCTACCTTTGCAGGGTCTACAGAGATTCCATTCTTATCCACCACGTGGCCTAAGAATTGAACCTTCTCCATCCAAAATTCGCACTTTAAAAATTTCGCATACATCTTCTCCTTCCTTAGTGCCTCCAAAACAATCTTCAGATGTTCGGCGAGTTCTTCCTCTGTCTTCGAGTAGATCAAAATATCGTCGATAAAAACCACTACAAATTTATCCAAATATGGCTTGAAAACTCAGTTCATCAAGTCCATAAATGTTTCCGGAGCATTAGTCAATCCAAATGACATTACCAAAAACTCGTAGTGCCCATAACGGGTTCGAAACGCAGTCTTTGGTATGTCCTCATCCCTCACTTTCAGTTGATGATATCCTGTTTGTAGGTCGATTTTTGAGAACCACTTTGCTCCCTTCAGCTGATCAAACAGGTCGTCTATCCTCTGTAGCGGATATCGGTTCTTGATCGTTACTCTGATCAATTCTCGATAATCGATACAGAGCCTCATCGATCCGTCCTTTTTCTTAACAAATAGCACAGGTGCTCCCCAAGGAGAAACACTCGGTCGAATGTAACCATTATCCAACAACCCTTGTAATTGTATCATCAATTCCTTCATTTCTACTGGCGCCATACGATATGGAGCTTTCAAAATCGGTGTCGTTCTCGGTGCTAAGTCTATTACGAATTCAATTTCTCTGTCTGGCGAAAGACCAGGCAGATAGTCCGGAAACACATCTTGAAATTCATTAACTACGAATATATCCTTAATTTCTACTCCCTTTTTTCGATTATCAACGATGTAAGCTAAATAACCTACACATCCTTTCCTTAACAATTTATTGGCCTGCATCATCGTAACACAACACAATTGCTTCAGCGATGAGCTACCATAAAACACTACCTTAGACTTACTCGGAGTCTGAAGGTTCACACATTTGTTCTGACAGTCAATTATTGCAGCATGGTTATACAACCAATCCATTCCCAGTATTACGTCAAATTCTCCCAATCTAATAGGAATCAAGTCTACGCTCAGTTCATGTTCTCTAATGTTTGTGCAATAATTTTGATAAATGTATTCTGCAGGGATTACTTCCTTATTCGCAACTTCTATGTTCAAAGGATTTTCTAATCGTTCTTGGGGTGTACTAAGTTTACTAGAAAATTCTTCAGATATAAAAGAACAGGTGGCACCCGAATCAAATAATACATAAGCATTTATATCATTAATTGGGGTTATACCTGACACCACGTCCTTCGCAGCCACGGCGTCTTGGACGGTCCTGTTAAAAGTTTTGGCGGTTGGGCGGTTGGATTGTGCCAGCCCGCTGATCATCAGCTTGTTGCCTCCTTGCTGATTGCTACCTCCGCCACATCCCTTCCTTGGGCAGTCCTTAATTCGGTGCTCCATCGAGCCACACGCAAAGCATCCTTGTATCTTCTTTGATTTTGGGCAGTTGGGCGAGATGTGCCCTTCTTGTCCGCAGTTGTAGCAAGTGCCACGTCCCTTCCAACACTCGCCCTGGTGATTCTTCCCACACTTTGGGCATCCTTCAGTCTTCTTCTTGAAACCTCCATGAAAATTCCCTGATTGATTATTGTTGTTTTTGTTGTTGTTGTTGTCCCATTTTCTCTTTCCCGAGTTGCTTCCTCCGCTACTGCTTCCTCCCGTACGGTTCTCCCCTCCAGTATTCTTTCCTTTATTCTCGTTGTTGTACAAGCTCAACGCTTCACTTCCTCCCTCGGCAAGAATAGCCTTTTCCAGCAGTGTTGTAAAAGAATCAATCTGAAGAACTGACACCTTATTGAATAGCAAAGGCTTCAGTCCTTGTTCAAATCGTCTAGCCTTCCTCTCTTCATCACCAACTTGGTGCACCATAAATCGCGCTAGTTCGTTAAACTTAGCTGCGTATTGCGCCACCGTCATCTCACCTTGTTTTAACTCTAAGAATTTCACCTACATTCGATTCTTCATACTCTTCGGGAAGTAATTCTAGAAGAACAGCGTCTTAAACCTATCCCATGTTATCGTCCCTTCTCCAGCTCTCTGCTGATTCGCCTCCCACCAATAGTTCACTTCGCCCCTCAACAGGTACGTAGCAAACACCATTTTCTGATCTTTGCCCACACGAGCTATAGTGAAAGCTTTTTCGATCTCCTTGATCCATGTTTGTGCGATGATTGGGTTGGTAGTTCCCTCGAACTTCGGGGGTCCTACACTCTTAAAGTCTTTAAAGGTTGTTACTGGCACAGCCTGAGGGTTTGGGCGAACGGGTTCATTGTTCCTTCCCCTTAATGCCTCTCCTAACAGGTCTACCAGTTTCTGGATCGGGTCTACTTGTTCCCTCTCATTGTTCACTGACTCCTCAGGTGCAGCCAATCTACGTCTGGGCGACATTATCTGCATCACAAATTTTCATTTTATTATTATTCAAGTATATTACTTAAGTATTTCTTTTAATACTAAAAGAATAAATTTATAACACATTTCTGAAATAGACTTCATTTATATTCATATGCCAAATCGTTTCGTTACATGATTATCCAAGCATACTGCTATAAATGTTATCACATATACCCCTTAATATCACAAAAGATAGGGAATATACCAACCTACTACCATACTACCCCTCTAACAAAAGCTTACATGGGGTTTACATCACTATCCCACATCTTACACAAAAGATAGGGATTACAACATAGAATGTACAACACATAAAGATAAATGCTACTAACTACTACTAGACCATTTAAGGAAATCTCATCACATCATGCCACGCTCCACAACGCTCTTGTACTCTAACTGTGCTATATAAGCTACCAGCTCTCGACTCATAGTGTGTAGAGTCTGTCCCTGCTCTGTTGGGTAGTGGTACACACCATCAATCACCCTCTCAAAAGCTGAACGGAACACATACCCCATCTTGTTCATCTTCCTCTTCTTACATCTGACCTCATCCTCCAGGTCGTCAGCTCTCTCATGAGCAGCCTCCCACTTCTCCTCGAAGTGTATCCTAACCATCACTTCTAATTCCAACTGAGTACGGAGTGCTTCCTTCTCAGTCTTCTCACTAAGCTCCCTCTGTTCTACCTCTTCCAGCTTTCCTACCAGGTCCACATTCCTCGCCACCGACCCGTGGAATAGGGTTCCCATTTGGATCCCTGCCTCCCTGCCGTAAGCGATCTCTACCTCTAGCTCTTGCATTTCTAACTTCCTCTGGTGGTCCTCGTCCCTCAGCTTCTGGAACTCAGACTCTCTCTCTTGGGCCTCTGCCTCCAGCTCCTAGACTCTGCAGTCTAACTCTAGGATCCGCTCCTCATACTCTCCTAGCTTCTGCTCCTCGACAATAGCCTCATCAGAGTCCTCTACTGGCTCATAGTCCATCGGCTCGTCCTCCATTGGCTCCTCCTCTGGATCAGACTCTATCTCAATCTTGTCCTCGTCGTCAGACTCGAACGGTGAAACAGCCTGCACTGGTGTAGCCTCTAGAGGTGCCTAGTATACTACGTGTATATCCCTGGGCTCCTCCTCTGCCACTCTACTAGGTACACTTGTGTCTGTCATCCTATAATCACAAACACAAGACAAAGAAACAGCAACTCCATTAGAATGTTAAATAAAATATAAGTTCATTGTATAGAATGAAGTTAGATTTCATAACACGCTAAGTCTCGCTCTAGGGAAAACTCTATGTGAGTTTTATCTCCTTTCCAACTTCTAAGTTTGCCTAAGTTATAGTCTAAGGACACTTGTTCCTAAGGTTTATAACTACAGCTCTGATACCAACGTGTGACGCCCCCAAATCCGGGACCGTCATGAGGTCGCTCGAATTCAGTTCGTCACGTGCTCATGGTAATACATCACAATAATAATACGACTAAATGTCGCATTGCACAGCGGAATAATACACAACTAATACCGAATAGATTACATTTAAATAATATAATTTATTCACGCCCCAAGGTCTCGTAACTTAAACAGTGATTACATAGCTTAGACATATCTTAAGCATAAATAACCTTAACTAGTACATAATATCATAAGTTCTTTATTACAATCATAAGTCCTACATAAACAAAACTACTCAGTAGCATTTCCCTTGCCCTTGTCGGTACTCGAAGGTCCGCACTGCTCGGCCTTAACTGAAATGTTTTTAGGGAAAGCAAGAATGAGCATAATTTGCCCAGCAAGTAATATACAATAAGGGTGAGTAATATAATTCTCAATTCTCGAAAAGGGTATAGCAAGGCTTGATAGTTCAAGGATAACAAGAATATCAACAGTTCTCAATAATAGTCGCTAAGGACAGAATAATATCAATGTGATTCAATAATAAGTTAATTTAAGATTTTAGATAACTGAATACCGAGCAGTCACTAAGGACTATGAACTTCTACTAGAATTAATAGTATTAAACTGATAACCCAAATCAAAAACAGGTACAACAGGTGATAAGCCTAAAGTACCATACGTTATCCATAACAATCAATCATACTCAAGTGCGCACGTCGGTTCTCCGACAATTATATTCCCTTCAAAGAAGGTTGTTCTTCTCAGTCAAATACAAGATCCCGCACCAATCAATTAGTTTGGGTCGCTTTTCAATAATATAAGTCTAGCCGAATAAAATGGCATAGACACTTTAACAATATTCAAGAACAATACCAAGTTCAACATGAATAATAGCGTTAATGAAATAAGAGTTCAAGTATGCTAATTCAATTCAAACGATTAAGTAAAGAAATTAGCTCGCAATATACAAGGATAGAATACTTGCACCGTAAAAGTGTGTATGTTAGGAAACTTGCCTTAAGCGTAGTTTATCCACGTAAAGTAATTTAACACTTTCAAATCCCTATCGTAATATAATTACGTATATCTATATGATATTCATTAGTTATATAGTTTAACATCGTATCTTATCTTGGGATATACGATCGACACATAAGCTAAGTTTTATCCTAGCTACACAGTTATACCATATATAGTATCATATTAATATAACTTTTATCCTTAACGTTCCTCTTTTTGAGTTTAAACTTATTCTCATATCATTAATATCACATAAGACCCCAATCAATACTAAATATATTTTATTTTAGCAAGTTATGGCATTCCCATAAGTTAACCGTTGAAATCGGATTCACATATATCACATAGTATATATACATGTTAAAGAGTCTTTTTAAATTCGTATAACCTTCCCTTGTTCCAAACATATGTGATATAGATTCTAAATCGACACTTACAGTCATTCAAGGTCATGAAATTTACAAAGCCTATCATGCTCGCTTTTAAAACACTTAAGGTATTTATATTAAGCATACTTATTAGTATTCGCATTCCATACATGTGACTATCATAGTTATTAGTTGAAAACATGCTTTGTTTATGCTAAATTTGATTTCACGACACCTAATCATGGTATATATACATGTATGATACATGAGTGATTCTAAAAGTATTATTACATGTTCAAAATTATCAGATTCTAACTCTTGTCATAACATACCAAAGTTCACGTTCAAAGCTTATACTTTGTTAGTATAGTTCACTAATAAGGTCTATCATGTCCATGCTTCCTTATGAAACCTATATATGAAAGTTAACATGTATTACATGTGATTCTAAGTCATGTAAACATGTTTGCAAAATCAGTACCTCAATGTGTCACACACATGTCAAAGTTTGTTTTTTTAAAACATCCATTTTCGTTCAAAATGTTTACTAATCGAGGTTTAGCATGCTCACGTCATACTATGAAACATGTATACACAAGTCAACATTCATTTCATGTGATTCTAGGCCATACTAACAAGCATCAAAAGTCAGAACGTAAACATGGCAAGTATACATATCGAGTTCGTTTCTAAACATCGAAGTTTGTTTATAAAACGCTATGTTTATCTCGACACTATAAGTGTGCATGCAACTCCTAGTAAAACATGCTCACATTGTCTCAATATGTTCATATATATGTATTAATCATACCAGCATGCTTGTTCTAATCCATTTCAATAACTATTACTTAGCAGCAATCAAGCAGGAATCAAAAATTCAAAATCTACAGCAGGGTGTCGGCGTAGCATCCCTGGGTTAAACTGGCGCAGCTGTGCCACCACTGGTTCAACCCAGACAGCAGTCTGCTACGGCAAAAAGATAGGCCAATTCCCAAATTTCATAACCAAATCGATTCCAGACAAGATGCATTGAATACTAAACATGTATATAAGTTCATATAACCACTAAATAATTGTTCTATACCCCAATTACAACCTAATTCAACATGATCAAGAATTAAGAATTTCAAGAATAGAAATTTTGACAGAGACAAAATGAAGAACAATAATCATGGAATTATACCTCTGTAATGCAATCTGACTTGCTGCTACTTCCCACTCACAATGCTACTATACTTATATGTATTACTCTATACTTAACTTAAGTAAATTATCAGCAAAAGAATTTTTGAAGAGAAGGGCTATATATATAGGAGAATTATGAACCAGTCAATGGATTCCTCTATTGAATCAAACCAAGTGATAGAAGATTTGCATGAAGGTTAATAGAGAGTTGGTAATTTAGTTGGTGAGCTTCATCATTTTTCCCACTCCCTTGCTCATCATAAGCTATGGAATGCTGAGTTTGAGGAGAGGAGTAGGCTTAGGATAGCTTGGAGTATAACACGTGAAGGGAACTGTGTCTCTCATTATGGGACAAGCAAAGCAAATCTCAGCATTTTTACCATTGGACTACATGCTACACTTGTATATGTACACCATATACTTATGTTATATATTATATGTACTCCTAGGTTATAATTTAAATCATAATGTAATAAGTGTGACTTGCACACATATAATCCATGCACATTTTTATCATACGGGTATAATTTACTCGGATATACTCACATCATATTATTTCCTTTATTATTAAATTCTATTAATCAACCCTTGTTTACAACACTTTCAAGATGTATTAATTTAATGCATACTTGCATACATATTGTCACATACATATAATTCATGTAGCTCACATAGTTTAGTTGATCATAACATATGATGGTCATGTTAATATGTGTATAGGTATAATGGACTTTAATACACATGCTCGCATGATCATAATATCATTCACATGGTAATCAATGCTATTTAGTTTTCTCATTCCATGTTTTCTTTGAAAAGTATACTAAGTCCACTAAGTACATGCAAGGCACCTTGACATATAACTCATATGTATTTGAAACACATATCAAAGCCACATAAATGTTCTCATATGGTCAGAATCTAAGAGACTCAACCTTGGTCAAGTTCGTTTTCAAAGTCCTTAAGTTTCTCTTTTTAAATCACTAGAATCTTGCAATCACGTATGCTAGTGTGTGAACACACTTTAAACTCGTTTTTCATGACAATATAAACCACACTATTGTGTTTACAAAATTAGAAAACACACATGTTATGTTCGTGACAAGGTTCACTTTTTAACACTACAGGTTACATTTTTAAAACATATGTTTTTCTTACGTAAAACATGGCAATGACATATATGTGTAGCATCAAGGAATACCTACTTATACCATGTCATTGTACTGATATTTATAGTTTAATTATGTTCACATACTTGTTTCAATGGTATATCACATGTTAGTATAACACAGCAGCTTAATAGAAGCATAAAGAAAAACTGGCCACAGGAACCTGCGCAGCTGCGCAGGCACCAGGTATAAACCCGGCGCAGCTGCGCCGGTGTCCTGCCAATCCAAGAGCAGGCTGTGGCGCAGCTGCGCCGCTGGCCAGTATAATACTGTCACAGCTGCGCAGGCTGTCGGCCAGTCCAGAAGCTAAACTGCTTTGGCAGTTCTGCAAACCGACCTTAGAAAACAATTACGAAATTTGTTTCTATCATGACATATTGCAATTCTAACATTTTAAGAAGTTTGTATAACACTTAACAAGTATCTCTCTAACCAATTAACATCTAATTCAAAGGAAATTAAGAATTAAGAACTTAGAAATTTTATAGAATATAAGAACATGACATAATTGATTATACCTCTTGCTGCTAAACAATTCTCCCTTATTGATTATCTCTCTCAAAACTTATACTTATGAAAATCTCAGCAATGTTAACAATGAAGGAGGAATGTCATATATATAGGCAATTGGATAACCAGACAACTCAATTACCTTCCAAATTAAATCAAAGGAATGCAAGATTGTACAATGGATAAGAGAGGGTGGTTGAGAGTTGGTGATTCTCATCATGGATTCCACACCCCTTGAAATCATTGGCTAGTTTTGTGAAGAAATTGAGGAGAAGTAGAGTGATGTAGCCATGTGGGAGTTCACGTGTGAAATGCCCACTCAATGTTGGATAAAAAAATACTTAGCAACTTGCATTTCAATATACTAATGTTATATATGTATACATATAGTATATACTTGGGCTATATGTATTACTTCCATATATATTTAAATGAGTGTTACAATGTTATTTCAAATTAGTCATTAACAATACAATGTATCAAATAGGTACTTATACCCCAATCATATAATCCATGTACATTTTCTATTAACACCAAATATAATACAATTGTGTATTTATTCATTACCATAACTATTATTATTGTAATAATAACTTAATGAAATCATTGTCAATTAATAATGTTTATTGATATAAGGTAATGGGTATACATATTAATGTCTATCCATACATTGTCATATGCTCTTATGTACGTATTTTTATCAATCTTACATAATACAATTAAGGTTACTATATAGTCTATATATAATATATATAGTCATGTGTCACCTTGTACTATATATAATATATAGTTAACTACCATATCTTAAAGGTTTAATATCGCATGCTTGTATGAAATAATTAATCAAGTAAATATAATATTATTATATTTATTAATCTCTCATTCATTAATTATTATTTATTCATAATAATTGTTAAATCAACACATTATCAAATATTTACTCATAATTGCAATTAATCAATATGATCAACTCTTGCCACTATATCCAAATAATTTGAATATTTAATTATTAATAATCTCATACATTCTTTGATATTAAATCCTTAAGGTTAGTCCACTAATTTAAATAACTCATTAATGACTTCCTTTAATCATTTCACAAATTCACATAACCACATAAGGTTTAAATAAACTCACAAAACTAACTCGTTAAAATTAAATCACATATTTAATAAATAAGGAGTTTAAAATTCATGGTCGTTACATCCCTCCCCCCTTATAAAAATTCTGTCCTCAGAATTGTAAAAATAAGGTTACACAAATAAAAACGGATAATTTGCTCTCATTTTCTCTTCTAGCTCCCATGTAGCTGCTTCAACTGCGTGATTCCTCCAAAGAATCTTAACGGAATGAATGATCTTATTCCTCAGCTTCTGTTCCTTCCTATCTAGTATCTGGACAGGAACTTCCTCGTATGATAAGTCTTTCTCGACTTGGATTGGTTCATAGGAGATAACGTGCTTGTAGTCTGATTTATATGGCTGTAATACTGACACATGAAACACGTTGTGAATGTGCTCAAGTTCAGGAGGTAACGCCACCTCGTACGCCACTTCACCGACTTGCCTCAGAATCTCAAACGGTCCTATGAACCTAGGGCTCAACTTGCCCTTCTTCCCAAAATGAATCTTCCCCTTCTAGGGAGATACTTTCAGAAAAGCATAGCTTCCTAATTCAAATTCTTTCTTCTTGCGATGCTAGTCCGCATACTTCTTCTGGCAATCTTGAGCAGCTACCAGCCGTGCTCTTATCACCTTGATAATCTCTACAGTCTGCTGTACCAATTCTGGTCCCAACAGTCGACGTTCTCCAACTTCGTCCCAACACAACGGTGTTCGACATTTTCTCCCATAAAGTGCCTCGTACGGTGGCATTCCGATACTAGCATGAAAACTATTGTTGTACGCAAATTCTACTAATGGTAGGTGATCCTCCCAACTACCCTTGAAGTCCATCACACAAGCTCGGAGCATGTCTTCAAGTGTTTGAATTGTTATTTCGCTTTGCCCATCGGTCTGCGGATGATACGTGGTACTCATTCGTAATTGTGTCCTCTTGAAGACTCTTCTAGAAATTCGACGTGAATCGCGGATCTCTATCTGATACAATAGATACCGACACCTCATGTCTCGAGATAATTTCCTTGACATATAATTTGGCTAAATGATCCAAACTATACTTAATCCTAATCGGCAAAAAGTGAGCTGACTTCGTAAGACGATCTACAATTACCCATATGGCATCGTGCCCTTTCTGAGTTGCCGAAAGTCCTACCATAAAGTCCATCGTGATGTGTTCCCATTTCCATTCTGGAATTTCTAATGGTTGTAATAACCCGCTTGGTCGTTGGTGCTCTGCCTTGACTCTCTGACAAGTTAAACACCTACTTACGCATTCTGCAACCTCCCTCTTCATGTTTGGCCACCAAAAGTGATGACGCAAGTCTTGGTACATCTTCGTGCTTCCTGGGTGTATCGAGTATCTCGTACTATGCGCTTCTTACAAAATTTCTTCTCTTAGTTTCGGTACTAACGGTACCCAAATTCGTCCTTCAAACCTTAGCAGTCCAGTGCTATCAATCTTGAATTTCAAATCATCACCCTCAACAATCCGCTTCTTGATAATATCACAATCTTCATCCTTCTCTTGTGCCTCCTTAACCTTATCTAATAAAGTCGGGCTCGCTGTCACTGTAAATAATTATTCGTTGGTCTCCATTAGATACTTAACCTCCAAATCTAGTCGTTCGAAATCTTTCACTAACTCTTCTTGAAAGGTTAACTTCAATAACTTCTCTCTGCCTTTTCTGCTCAAGGCATATGCCACTACATTTGCTTTGCCTGGATGGTATAGAATCTCACAATCATAATCTTTGATCAATTCTAGCCATCGGTGCTGCCTCATGTTTAGCTCTTTCTGCGTGAAGATATACTTCAGACTCTTGTGGTCCGTATATATCTCACACTTCTCACCATATAAATAATGCCTCCAAGTCTTCAAGGCAAAAACTACTGCTGCTAATTCCAGGTCATGAGTCGGATAACCCTTCTCATAATCTTTCAGCTGACGTGAAGCGTACGCAATGACCCTGCCGTGTTGCATCAGTACACAGCCAAGACCCTTGTGGGACGCATCACTATACACTACGAACCCTCCTGTGTTATCTAGTAAAGCTAACACAGGTGCTTGACTAAGCCTCTTCTTCAACTCTAGGAATCTCTCTTCACACTTCTCCGTCCAAACGAACTTAACTGTCTTTCTAGTAAGAGTCGTCAACGGCGATGCTATTTTTGAAAAATCCTGGATGAATCTCCGATAGTATCACGCTAACCCTAAGAAACTCCTGATTTCTGTTGGCGTCTTCGACTGCTCCCAATTGATAATCACTTCACCCTTTGCTGGATCCACCGAAACACCATTCTTGTCGATAACGTGCCCCAAAAACTGCACTCTCTGCAACCAAAACTCACACTTGGAGAATTTTGCATACAGCTTCTCTCTCCTTAATGTCTCCAACACTATTCGAAGATGCTCGACGTGTTCTTCCTCCGTCTCGGAATACACCAGAATGTCATCGATGAATACGACAACGAACTTATCCAAATACTGTTTGAATACTCTGTTCATCAAGTCCATAAATGCTGCTGGCGCGTTCGTCAATCCGAATGACATTACCAGAAACTCAAAGTGTCCATACCGAGTTCTGAATGCCGTCTTTGGAATATCCTCCGGCCTCACATTCAGTTGATGATAACCGGTCCTCAACTCAATCTTTGAAAAGTACTTCGCCCCCTTCAACTGATCAAACAAATAGTCGATCCTAGGCAATGGGTACTTGTTCTTAATGGTGACCTTGTTCAACTCTCGGTAGTCGATACAAAGTCTGAGCGATCCATCTTTCTTCTTCACGAATAAGACTGGCGCTCCCCACGGTGATACGCTCGGTCGAATGTATCCCTTATCCAATAATTCTTGTAATTGAGCCATCAGTTCCTTCATCTCTACCGGTGCCATACGATATGGCGCTTTGTATGCCGGTGCTGTCCCAGGTGCCAAATCAATGACAAACTCAATTTCTCTATCCGGTGGCAATCCCGGAATCTCGTCTGGGAAGACATCGGCGAATTCCCTTACAATAGGTATCTGACCCAGTTCACCCTCGACTCGTCGAGTATCAACCACATGAGCCAAATAACCTACACAACCCTTCCTAAGCAATCTCTATGCTTGCATCATCGTCAGACAATGAGATTGTCTCGGCGATTTACTACCATAAAATACCACCTTTGACTTATTTAAAGTCTTAAGGTGTACGCACTTCTTCTTACAGTCGATAACTGCTTCGTGATTCGATAACCAATTCATTCCAACGATTACATCAAACTCCCCCAAACGAATTGGTATCAAATCCACTCTGAGCTTAAATCCTCGCAATTCGGTATAACAGTTCCTATGAATGTATTCTACAGGAATAATTTCCTTGTTCGCTACTTCTACGTTCATAGGGTGTTCTAATATTTCACGGGGTAAGTCTAACCATTTAGCAAATTCTTCAGAAACAAAAGAGCAGGTAGCACCCGAATCAAATAACACATAAGCATCAATATCATTGATCGGTATGATAGCTGACACCACATCCTTAGACTCCACCGCATCCTGAACAGTCATGTTGAACGTGCGTGCCGTTGGTCTGTTGGCTTGACTGGCTGGCCCTCCGATGCTCAGTCCGTTGTTGTTGTTGTTGTTGTTACGATTGCCGCTAGCTGCGTCTCCCTTTCTCTTCGAGCAGTCCTTAATTTGATGGTCTAGGGCTCCACACGAGAAACACCCTCCTTTCTGCTTATTCGGACACTGAGGAGCCATGTGCCCCGGTTGTCCACAACGGTAACAAGTGTTCTTTCCCTTCATGCACTCCCCCGAGTGATTCTTCCCACAGTTGTTGCACTTTACACTTTTCTTGGCCTCTCCCCCGGACTTGTTGCCTCCAGAGGATTGGCTCTCTGTCCATTTACGCTTGTTGGGGTTGCTGCCACCTCTGCTTCCCCCTTTCTGTCCCTCCTGACCAGTCTTCTTTTCTTGCTTGAATCGAGCAATGGCTTCATTACCTCCTTCGGCAATGATAGCCCTTTCTAGTAGATCAGAGTAAGTCTTAATCTTCAATACCGCGACTGCTTTCTGCACCCATGGTTTCAGTCCTAATTTGAACATCTTTGCCTTCCTGGCTTCCGTGTCAACCTGATGTGAAGTGAATCGGGCCAACTCGTTAAATCTTGTCGCGTACTCTGCGACAGACATACTACCTTGTTTCAGTTCCAGAAACTTAACTTCCATATCTTGTTGCGTCTTCTCCGAGAAGTAATTTTCGATAAATAGCTCCTTAAATTAATCCCAAGGAATAACTCCTTCGCCTGCTCGTCCCTTATTGGCTTTCCACCAATAGTTAGCTTCGCCCTTCATCATGAAAGTGGCAAAACTCGTCTTCTGTGCTTCGGCCACTCGTGCGACCTCAAACACTTTCTCCATCTCTTCTATCCAGATTTAGGCTTCGATTGGGTCGAAGGTGTTGGGTTTGTACGTAACGCAATCATGCAATCTAATCACATAAATAAAGCGAAAGCGTAAAAATTAGGTTTTTAAAAATTTATACAAACCCATTGCCATGATCATTCTTGTGCATCAATTATCAGTGAATGAGGAAGGAGAAAAACAGAATTATACCTTTGAAGATCCAAGCTTCCTCTGGTACAAGTTCTACTCCTTTGATTCCTTTGATTCCTCTATAGTGGCTCCTTCCCTTGATCAATGTCAGCCACCCAAATGTTTGGCCTCTAACGGTGATCCACCAAGGAAGATGAAGAACTCAGTAAGATGGGTTATTGGCTTAACCCTTGTTTCTATCTCTATAGAATATGTGTACTCCCAACTCTTGAAAAATTCACGTCCCTTATTTCTGATATAAGACTCTCTTATATAGATATTAGGTTAACCCTCCTAATCCAATTAGAATAGGGTTTTATTTAATTAATTAATTAAATACTTTTAATTAATTTATATCCTAATCTTTATTAGGATTGAGAGAGAGTACTGATATTATATTAATTCCTAAACTCCTTTAGAATTAAAATAATAATAATAATAATAATAATAATAATAAGACTCCTCTTATTAATTTATATTTAATATTTTTAAAATATTAAATAATAAACATTAAGCTATTTAATTTATTCTATCATCATACATTAAATTAATTATACTTAATGCATTATTACTATCATGCCATTTTCTTCTTAAATAATTCTTCTTCCTTTTATGGTGTGACCCTTTAGGTTCTCCATATTAAACCGGTTGTGAATAAATCAATTAGAACAATTCTAATCTTATTTAAATAAATAAATTAAACTAATAATCTATTTAATTAAATAACATTTATTTTACAATAGGGATAAGCCTCCCTAGCGATCAACGACTTTTCAGATAATATGGATTTCAACATTAATCATAAAAGAACCTGTGAGTTAATAGTTACCGTACAATTCAATCCTTCCACCATACAATGTCCCAATTAAATATAAGACATGGATTTACTGTCAAGTCTTAATTTATTTAATCATATGTATTTCGATTAGAAAATGCACAACTCCAAATAATGCAAATTAGAAACCTCTTTCTAATTTCATTCTACCTTGGCCAAGGATTCTTGGGTTGTCATTTAACGAATCACATAGGACATATCTCCTCTTTTACTAGAGGTGGTAGATTCTTTATTGATCATTCATTATCTCCATATGTAACTCATTACACCCAAGCATACCCTATATATGCCTTAAAAGGCCTTAAGGAATTAGTCAAAGTATAATTTGTTACATACAAGATACTATGATGATCTCAAGTCCAAGGATCACATATACTACTATCACATTAGGAATTCCTATTGACTGGTGAGTAAAACTCCATTAGGTATTCCATAGCGAGTCACGTTCAGCGAACTTATTCTCCAATAAGCACCTACATACTTGCTTTAGTGTCTCCACACAAATGACCATGAGATCAGTCATCCTCATCCAATGAGCATGCAACATATGTACCAATCTATCCGGATTTACTAATCCCCATTTTAGTAATCCCACAATTGGGAACTATTTTAGTTTTTAAGCTTTCTAAGAATTTAGATCTCATTATCATGATCTCATCATGATTCTAAAAGCATTGCTTAAAACTATGGGTTATTTACATATTATAAAACAGCACCATGTAGATAATTATATGCCTTAAATGAATATTTTCTTAATAAATAAATAAGATTGTTTACAAAGTATGTGCTTTATCATCATACATGATTGGCTTGTATGCACACTACTATCAATCTCCCACTTGCACTAAAGCCAATCGCCATGGTATCTCATAACCATCTTCTCTAAGTGACGATCAAACTGCTGTTGTGTTAAAGCTTTAGTAAATGGATCTGCAATGTTGTCTTGAGAGTCTACACGCTCTAAGGTGACGTCTCCTCTTTCAATGATCTCCCTAATCAAGTGAAATCGCCGCAACACGTGTTTAGATTTCTGATGAGACCTGGGTTCCTTAGCCTGTGCAACCGCTCCGGTGTTGTCACAGTATACGGGAACTGCTTCTCCAATGCTAGGAACCACACCAAGTTCAGTTATGAACTTCTTCATCCAAACAGCTTCCTTTGCAGCTTCACTTGCAGCTATATACTCTGCCTCTGTCACTGAATCAGCAACCGTTTGCTGCTTGGAACTCTTCCAACTCACTGCACCTCCGTTCAAGGTAAACACATACCCTGAAACAGATTTACTGTCATCTTGGTCTGTTTGAAAACTTGAGTCCGTGAATCCCTCGAGTTTTAATTCAGACCCACCGTAGACAAGAAAAATATCTTTAGTCCTTCTCAAGTACTTTAGGATATTTTTCACTGCCTTTCAGTGCTCTTCTCCTGGATTCGACTGGTATCTGCTTGTTACACTAAGTGTGTGAGCAACGTCCGGTCTAGTACATATCATACCGTATATGATAGATCCTATTGCAGAAGCATAAGGGATCTTACTCATACGGTCTCTCTCATCAGGTGTCTTTGGGGCCTGTTTCTTGGAGAGATTTATTCCATGGCTCATCGGCATGAGACCTCTTTTGAAATCTTCCATCCTAAACCTCTTTAGCATCGTATCAATGTACGTTCCTTGGGATAAGCCGAGCATCCTTTTAGATCTATCTCTATAGATCTTTATCCCCAAAATATAGGATGCTTCACCCAAGTCCTTCATGGAGAAGTTTTTAGATAACCAGATTTTAATGGATTGTAACATAGGAATGTCATTCCCTATCAGTAATATATCATCAACATATAATACAAGGAATGATACTGCGCTCCCACTAACCTTCATGTATACACATGGTTCATCCTCGTTTTTGATAAAATCAAACTCTTTGATTGTCTCATCAAAACGAATGTTCCATCTACGAGAAGCTTGCTTCAACCCATAAATGGATCGTTGTAGCTTACAGACTTGATTTGTTCCAACTTTTGCAATAAATCCCTCTGGCTATGTCATATACACATCCTCCTCAAGTATCCCATTGAGGAAGGCCGTTTTCACGTCCATATGCCAGATCTCATAGTCGTTGTAAGCTGCAATCGCAAGCAAAATCCAAATGGACTTGAGCATGGCTACTGGTGAGAAGGTTTCATCATAGTCAACTCCTTGTCTTTGTTTGAAACCTTTTTCAACCAGTCGGGCCTTATAGGTCTCTAACTTTCCGTCTGCTCCAATCTTTTTCTTAAAAACCCATTTACACCCAATAGGTTTAATACCTTCAGGTGGTGAAACCAAAGACCATACTTTGTTTTCATACATGGAGTCCATTTCGGATTTCATGGCTTCAAGCCATTTCCCTGAGTCTTTATTACTTATAGCATGTTCGTAATTCAATGGATCATCATCATTCACGATGTGTACCTCATCGTTATCCTCTATAATGAATCCATACCTCTCAGGTATCTTCGGTACTTTTCCAGATTTACGAACAGGGTGTGGTACAGTAGGTTCTTCTACTTGGTTAGGTACCTGACTTTGGTCCGTGGTAACTTGTGGTTCTTGAACTTCTTCAAAATATATCTTGCTCCCACTGACCCCTTCATGGATAAACTCTTTCTCCAAGAAGGTAGCATGTTGCGCAACAAACACCTTTTGATAAGTTGGATGATAGAAATAATAACCTACGGTTTCTTTAGGGTATCCCACAAATCTACACTTATCGGATTTAGTCTGTAGCATATCATTTTCAAACTTTTTCACATAAGCTGGACAACCCCAAGTCTTAACATGCTTAAGATTTGGTTTCCTCCCTTTCCACATCTCATATGGAGTCTTTGGGGCGGATTTGGTAGGTACCTTGTTAAGTAGGTATGCAACCGTTTCTAGGGCATATCCCCAGAAGGAAATTGGAAGGTCGGTAAAACTCATCATGGATCGAACCATGTCCAACAGTGTTCGATTTCTCCTTTCAGATACTCCATTTAACTGTGGTGTACCTGGAGGAGTCCATTGTGAGATTATACCATTTTCTCTGAGACAATTGAGAAACTCACTGCTTATGTATTCTCCACCTCGATCTGATCGAAGTATCTTAATACTCTTGCCCGTTTGTTTCTCTACTTCACTTCTGAACTCTTTGAACTTTTCAAATGATTCTGATTTGTATTTCATTAAATACACATATCCAAATCTTGAGTGATCATCAGTGAAAGTAATAAAATAAGAATACCCACCCCGTGCACTTGTTGTCATAGGTCCACAAACGTCTGTGTGAATCAATGCCAACAACTCTGTAACTCTCTCTCCCTTTCCACTAAAAGGAGATTTAGTCATTTTACCCATGAGACAAGATTCACAAGTTGGATATGATTCATAATCAGATAGCTCGAGGAGCCCATCTTTATGCAACTTGGATAATCTTGTTTCATTGATATGACCGAGCCTATAGTGCCACATATAGGTATAATTAATATCATCTCTTTTTCTTTTCTCAATTTGTTCAATTTAAAATATATTTTCTTGTAAGTCAAGTGTATAAAGTCCATTTCGCAAATTTCCAATACCATATAAAACATCGTCTTTATAAATAGAACAACCATTGTTCTTTATAATAACGTCAAAACCTTCCATATCCAATACAGAAATTGAAATAATGTTTTTAATAATATTCGGAACATAATAACAATTATTAAGATAAATGGATTTGCCCGAAGGCATTGCTAAACAATAAGTTCCTACAGCTAATGCAGCAACTTTTACTCCATTTCCCACTCGTAGGATCACCTCATCTTTGTTCAGCTTTCTACTTCTAACCAGTCCCTGCACAGTATTACATATGTGAGAACCACAGCCGGTATCCAATACCCAAGTAGGATTATGACTTTCAGAAAAATTAATTTCAATCATAAATAAACATTGATTGGAAGTCGAAGCTTCTCCAAGCTTTTTCTCTGCTAGAAACTTCTAGCAGTTCCTCTTCCAATGTCCCGGCTCATTGCAATGAAAGCACATTCCTTTAGCTGGTTCAGGTTTCTTTTGCTCCTTTTCTTTCCCTTTTCCCTTAGCCTTCTTAGATTTCTTCTTTTCAGAAGACACCTTGGGCCTCTTCCTTTTATTGGAAGAATCCACCATCAAGACATGGTTCTTCTTGGATGAGAAGTGACCTTCTGCAGTTTTCAGCATGTTAAGCAGCTCAGGTAAGCTGACATCTAGCTTATTCATGTGAAAATTAACCACAAACTGCGAGAAGGTCTCAGGGAGTGACTGCAAGACCAAGTCTTGACTCAACTCCCCATCCATGACGAACCCAAGCTGTCCAAGGCGTTCAATCAAATTGATTACCTTCAGAACATGAGTCTCGACGGCAGTGCCCTCGGTCATCCGAGATCGGAAGAGCTCCTTAGATATCTCATATCTAGCAGTCCTACTTTGTTCACCATACAACTCCTTGAGGTGAAGCAGCATAGCAGGAGCATCCATTTTTTCGTGCTGACGCTGAAGCTCGTTATTCATGGATGCGAGCATGATGCATTGAGCCACAGATGCATCATCTTGCCACTTTTTGAAAGTGGCAATCTCTTCCTCAGAGGCTGTTTCTGAAACAGATTCAGGGATAGAGGAATTTAGGACATAAGAAATCTTTTCAGCAGTGAGAACAATTCTCAGATTTCTTAGCCAGTCCTCATAATTCGGGTCGGTAAGCTTATTTGCATCAAGTATGCTTCGTAGTGAGATTAGTGATTTTGACATTTTTAAAATTCTGCATGTGAAAGAACAACATTTTAGCAAACATTCATTTTATTAACTTTGCATACCAAAATAAATTTAGGTCTTTATTTTAAATTGGTATCTCCCACTATTTTCATCAAACTATATTACCCTCACTCATATAGTTCGGCAACATCTAATTAAAGATTTGCTAGTGAGATTAAGGATCCCATTTCAAATGTATATAACCTTGTGGATAGCACAACAAGCGATATACAAATAAATAGGTAGACAACTCTTGTCAATTACATCACCATGTAACTCCTTTTATTTTGCCTCTTAAATCATAATGGTCATGTGTGTGCACATCCGAACTAAAATGATTTAAGTTAAGTCCAGCCAAGCACTTCCATAAATTCAAAAAAGAAAAATTTTCGTCCTTGTGGATAGCACAACAAGACTAGATCGTTCAATTTTCTTGATAAGCATCAAATATGATTAATTAACATGTTAAATATTCAATACTCGCCTTGTGGATAGCACAACAAACTCATATTAAATATTTAATACTCTATTAACTAATCATGCTAGAAGGCGACGTTCGATATTCCAAATATCATTTGAACGCTTCAGACTTAATAATATTTCTTTGAGGGGTTTGTTATTATTTGTCTCATCTTTTAAGCGCGCATGCACATATATATATAAAATACGCGTCATTTTATTAAACATGCGAAGCATGTTTATATAAAATATAATATATATAATATTTAGCATGCAATATAGAATACTATATTCTACCCGGATTGATTATGGACTTTTATTCTAGTTTGGTTCACTAGAGCCACCAAGTGAACCAAAAGGTCAAACTTAGGAGTGCAAGAATTTAAATTTAAATATAACTATTACATTTAAACACTGGCTCCATACAAATGAGTCTTCACGCGTTCCTTGCTCCTTGGTCTCCAATTTCTTCAAAATAATTCTAACTATCTCTATTACATTAACTATTTAAAATTAAATAGAAACCTTGATCAGGAGTCAAGGGGAAGTACATAGAAAGGAGATAGAATTTACATCGAGAATAAAACTAGAGAAGACGAGGTACGCAGACCCCATTTTATAAAACCCATTCATTCAAGCATTCAACCAAAATAAAATCTAATCACATTGGTCATAGTCCATAATCAATCCCTTTTATTACCATACATATCATCATACGTATCAATAAAACTTATTCATCTCATGAAAATAAATTCATTCCATATATGTATTAATATCAGTTAATGGGCAAAAGTTTGCTAAACTTTGTTTTTGGAAAAATAAACTCCTTTATTTCATTCAAAAACAATTCCGAATTAAACTCTTTAATTTTAGCAATTCTGAAATCTCATTTCATATAAAATAAACATCTTTATTTTAAACCTTTATTAATTAAATAAACCATTCATTTAATTAAATAAAACAAAAAAAAAATTCAGTTCCTGTCCAGTGGCGCAGCTGCGCCAAGAATGTAAAGGGAACCGGCGCAGCTGCGCAGCATGAAAACCAGGAACAGCACCCGACGCAGCTGCGCAGCAAGAAGGCCAGGAACCAGCGTAGCTGCGCAGCTTCGCAGAATATGAAGAAAAAATTTTGTTGCACAGAACTTGATTCAATCGCATATTATACATGTATGGAATCACATAGACTGATAATTAGCACAAGATTGGCTCTGATACCACTGCTGGGTTTGTACGTAACGCAATCATGCAATCAAATCACATAAATAGGGCGAAAGCGTAAAAACTAGATTTTCAAAAATTTATACAAACCCATTGCCATGATCATTCTTGTGCATCAATTATCAGTGAATGAGGAAGGAGAAAAACAGAATTATACCTTTGAAGATCCAAGCTTCCTCAGGTACAAGTTCTACTCCTTTGATTCCTTTGATTCCTCTGTAGTGGCTCCTTCCCTTGATCAATGTCAGCCACCCAAATGTTTGGCCTCTAACGGTGATCCACCAAGGAATATGAAGAACTCAGTAAGATGGGTTATTGGCTTAACCCTTGTTTCTATCTCTATAGAATATGTGTACTCCCAACTCTTGAAAAATTCACGTCCCTTATTTCTGATATAAGACTCTCTTATATAGATATTAGGTTAACCCTCCTAATCCAATTAGAATAGGGTTTTATTTAATTAATTAATTAAATACTTTTAATTAATTTATATCCTAATCTTTATTAGGATTGAGAGAGAGTACTGATATTATATTAATTCCAAAACTCCTTTTGAATAATAATAATAATAATAATAATAATAATAATAATAATAATAATAATAAGACTCCTCTTATTAATTTATATTTAATATTTCTAAAATATTAAATAATAAACATTAAGCTATTTAATTTATTCTATCATCATAGATTAAATTAATTATACTTAATGCATTATTACTATCATGTCATTTTCTTCTTAAATAATTCTTCTTCCTTTTATGGTGTGACCCTTTAGGTTCTCCATATTAAACCGGTTGTAAATAAATCAATTAGAACAATTATAATCTTATTTAAATAAACAAATTAAACTAATAATCTATTTAATTAAATAACATTTATTCTACAATAGGGATAAGCCTCCCTAGCGATCAACGACTTTTCAGATAATATAGATTTCAACATTAATAATAAAAGAACCTGTGAGTTAATAGTTACCGTACAATTCAATCCTTCCACCATACAATGTCCCAATTAAATATAAGACATGGATTTACTGTCAAGTCTTAATTTATTTAATCATATGTATTTCGATTAGAAAATGCACAACTCCAAATAATGCAAATTAAAAACCTCTTTCTAATTTCATTCTACCTTGGCCAAGGATTCCTGAGTTGTCATTTAACGAATCACATAGGACATATCTCCTCTTTTACTAGAGGTGGTAGATTCTTTTTTTATCATTCATTATCTCCATATGTAACTCATTACACCCAAGCATACACTATATATGCCTTAAAAGGCCTTAAGGAATTAGTCAAAGTATAATTTGTTACATACAAGATACTATGATGATCTCAAGTCCAAGGATCACATGTACTACTATCACATTAGGAATTCCTATTGACAGGCGAGTAAAACTCCATTAGGTATTCCATAGCGAGTCACGTTCAGTGAACTTATTCTCCAATAAGCACCTACATACTTGCTTTAGTGTCTCCATACAAATGACCATGAGATCAGTCATCCTCATCCAATGAGCAAGCAACATATGTACCAATCTATCCGGATTTACTAATCCCCATTTTAGTAATCCCACAATTGGGAACTATTTTAGTTTTTAAGCTTTCTAAGAATTTAGATCTCATTATCATGATCTCATCATGATTCTAAAAGCATTGCTTAAAACTATGGGTTATTTACATATTATAAAACAGCACCATGTAGATAATTATATGCCTTCAATGAATATTTTATTAATAAATAAATAAGATTGTTTACAAAGTATGTGCTTTATCATCATACATGATTGGCTTGTATGCACACTACTATCAGAAGGTTCCCCGGAACTCTGGTGGTCCTACCAATTTAAAATCTTTGAAGCTAGCCAAGTGATGTCCTGGCTGCCCTGCTGCTGGTTGGGGTCTATTCTGCATTGCCTCAGTTAACAAGTTAACGAAGTTTTGCATAGGGTCGATATTTTCCCCTCCGCCATTATTAACGGATCCTTCCTCCCTCTGGTTCCGCGGTAGTCTCCTAGGCGGCATGATCCTGAGGAAAGGAAGAAAACATTAGGCTTTACGTGATATGCTATTAATGTTAGCATTAAGAAGTTTAAGACGTCTATCAATCATATGTGATTCAAATAAACAACTTCAGTATCACAATAAAACCCGATGGATCTCCTCAACCCATCACTTACATACTCTACTTGAGTTTCTACTAAGGTTATAACCTAGGTTTCGCATTCCTAATATTTATAACCTATGGCTTTGATACCAACCTGTGACACCCCCGAATTCGGGTCCTCTGACCCTGGTCCGGTCGTCACGATCTAACATAAACATCCACCTCTAAACAACATACGATAACTAAAATGCGGAAAATAATAAACGTACGTCGTTCATTCAAAAGGTATTACTAGTCCCAAGATTCGATAACCTTAATACAACATACAAACATACAAACATACCCTAGAATAGTCAATAGGGTTCATATTACATAACAGTAAATTAATTAAACATAAAGATAAAGTCTGCTCCTTGCAAACTAATCCTACATCTTCCCTTTACCCTTGTCATTCCCTGAAGTCTCGGGCTTAACTGCAATATAAGTCATGATATAGCAAGAATGAGCAACAAGTTTGCTCAGCAAGTTGAAATACAACAATAAAGGATATATCATGATGAATAAAAAATATTTGACAATGAATTCAACAATATGAATATCGAAAGCAGAATAATAATTGCTTTTAGAATAACTGATAGTCAAGTAGACTTTTGAACTATAAAACTCCAACGGAATCAATAGCTGATTGACCCTTTGGTTACTGGCTACAGAATAAGTACTTGAGGGGATCAGCCTCGCGTACGCTATGTATATGCATAACATTCAACTCTGCTGTTTGTATCTTTATACTAGATACCTGGGGTACTCCCCTATATATATAAGGGGTGTTCTTTCAGTCTAAGAATCCTTACCATCAATTGGTTTGGATAGCTTTTATAAAATTTCATATACTTGTCTGACCAAACAAAGGTTCAGACTCTATCTAACACAGCTCAAGAATTATTGAACTTTACAAAATGTACAAGTCCAAGACTGTACGAACTAAAATGCACTAAGTGCGAATATCAATAATAGCGATGTGGAATAATTGTAAAGTAATTAAACCACCTAATAGCATGCTTGGAAATAAAGTTCAAGCTTTAAATAATTAACCGTCAATACGATAATAACCTACTCAATACAATATGAGAAGGATAGGAACTTGCTCAAGTAAAGGAGTAAGAATTAAAGGACTTGCATTCAAATTAAATGAAGTTAAGGAAACTCGCTTACACGATTCATTGAATAAGGTAGTGCAAGAATTTAGAATACTTGCCTGTTTGCTCAGCTACGATTAAGTTCTAGCTTTAATTAACTTGCGTCGAAACGACCTAACATTAATAAGTCGGCCTTTCAATTAGCATTTATAAACTAATATATATCTATACTTATAATAATTCACTTATCGTATAAGTTTACCACATAAAATCACGTTCAATATCCAACATACCATTTATAGCATCATAATATGTTAACTGTTAAAATCAAGCATTAAGTAAATTGTCCAGACCTAAAAGTGTCCCGGTGCAACTCTAGCATGCAACTACTAACATTAAACCAATACACATGCTTATCAAGTTATAATTTCTAATTCGAAACTAGCATGCTCTTTCTATATTCAATTCAAAGTCATGTTTTCATGCCGGTAATTCACATACTTTAACTAATACATGTTCATGCTTCAAGATCGGTTACTAAGGTCATGTTATCATATAACAAGGCTAAACAATAATTTAATCACGTAGTTCGTACTTGAAATTCATTTTCTATGATTTAGCATGCACATGTGAAATTTGTATATAAACAAATGATGGTCATGTTAATATGTCTATAGGTATAATGGACTTTAATACACATGCTCGCATGATCATAATATCATTCAAATGGTAATCGATGCTATTTAGTTTTCTCATTCCATGTTTTCTTTGAAAAGTATACTAAGTCCACTAAGTACATGCAAGGCACCTTGACATATAACTCATATGTATTTGAAACACATATCAAAGCCACATAAATGTTCTCATATGGTCAGAATCTAAGAGACTCAACCTTGGTCAAGTTCTCTTTCAAAGTCCTTAAGTTTCTCTTTTGAAATCACTAGAATCTTGCAATCACGTATGCTAGTGTGTGAACGCACTTTAAACTCGTTTTTCATGACAATATAAACCACACTATTGTGTTTACAAAATCAGAAAACACACATGTTATGTTCGTGACAAGGTTCACTTTTTAAAACTACAAGTTACATTTTTAAAACATATGTTTTTCTTACGTAAAACATGACCATGACATATATGTGTAGCATCAAGGAATACCTACTTATACCATGTCATTGTACTGATATTTATAGTTTAATCATGTTCACATACTTGTTTCAATGGTATATCACATGTTAGTATAACACAGCAGCTTAACAGAAGCAGAAAGCAAAACTGGCCACAGGAACCTGCGCAGCTGCGCAGGCACCAGGTATAAACCCGGCGCAGCTGCGCCGGTGTCAGGCCAATCCAAGAGCAGGCTGTGGCGCAGCTGCGCCGCTGGCCAGTATAATACTGGCGCAGCTGCGCAGGCTGTCGGCCAGCCCAGAAGCTAAACTGCTTTGGCAGTTCTGCAAACCCAACTTAGAAAACAATTAAGAAATTTGTTTCTATCATGACATATTGCAATTCTAACATTTTAAGAAGTTTGTATAACACTTAACAAGTATCTCTCTAACCAATTAACATCTAATTCAAAGGAAATCAAGAATTAAGAACTTAGAAATTTTATAGAATATAAGAACATGACATAATTGATTATACCTCTTGCTGCTAAACAATTCTCCCTTATTGATAATTTCTCTCAAAACTTATACTTATGAAAATCTCAGCAATGTTAACAATAAAGGAGGAATGTCATATATATAGGCAATTGGATAACCAGACAACTCAATTATCTTCCAAATTAAATCGAAGGAATGCAAGATTGTACAATGGATAAGAGAGGGTGGTTGAGAGTTGGTGATTCTCATCATGGATTCCACACCCCTTGAAATCATTGGCTAATTTTGTGAAGAAATTGAGGAGAAGTAGAGTGGTGTAGCCATGTGGGAGTTCACATGTGAAATGGCCACTCAATGTTGGATAAACAAATACTCAGCAACTTGCATTTCAACATACTAATGTTATATATATATATATATATATATACATATAGTATATACTTGGGCTATATGTATTACTTCCATATATATTTAAATGAGTGTTACAATGTTATTTCAAATTAGTCATTAACAATACAATGTATCAAATAGGTACTTATACCCCAATCATATAATCCATGTACATTTTCTATTAACACCAAATATAATACAATTGTGTATTTATTCATTACCATAACTATTATTATTGTAATAATAACTTAATGAAATCATTATCAATTAATAATGTTTATTGATATAAGGTAATGGGTAAACATATTAATGTCTATCCATACATTGTCATATGCTCTTATGTACGTATTTTTATCAATCTTACATAATACAATTAAGGTTACTATATAGTCTATATATAATATATATAGTCATGTGTCACCTTGTACTATATATAATATATAGTTAACTACCATATCTTAAAGGTTTAATATCGCATGCTTGTATGAAATAATTAATCAAGTAAATATAATATTATTATATTTATTAATCTCTCATTCATTAATTATTATTTATTCATAATAATTGTTAAATCAACACATTATCAAATATTTACTCATAATTGCAATTAATCAATATGATCAACTCTTGCCACTATATCCAAATAATTTGAATATTTAATTATTATTAATCTCATACATTCTTTGATATTAAATCCTTAAGGTTAGTCCACTAATTTAAATAACTCATTAGTGACTTCCTTTAATCATTTCACAAATTCACATAACCACATAAGGTTTAAATAAACTCACAAAACTAACTCGTTAAAATTAAATCACATATTTAATAAATAAGGAGTTTAAAATTCATAGTCGTTACAATCTCATTACTATCGCGTCCAAAACGATGCGTAGATCTCACATATGTCTTCATTTAGGGAGACCTTCACATTGTTTCATTGGTAGTTTCAAATTTACAAAGAAAAAGGTGATTAAGAGTTATTTTATTTCGTTCTAGTTTTTTTAGTGTCAAAAGCATAAGCCCATGACTATCGCGTTCAAAACCATGCGTAATATCACACAAGTCTTCATTTAGGGAGACCTTCTTATTGTTTCATTGGTTCTCTAAAATTAACAAAGAAAGAGGTGATTAGGAGTCCTATAACTTTGTTCTAGTTTAATTAGCATCAAAAGTAGCAATCTCATGCCTATCATGTTCAAAACGACGCGTACATCTCACACAAGTCTTTATTTAAGGAGACCTTCTTATTGTTTCATTGGTTCTCTAAAATTGTCAAAGAAAGAGGTGATTAGGAGTCCTATTACTTCGTTCTAATTTGATTAGAATTAAAAGAAGCAATCCTATGACTATCGCATTTAAAACGATGCGTTCATATCACACAAGTCTTTATTTAAGGAGACATTCTTATTGTTTCATTGGTTCTCTAAAATTGTCAAAGAAAGATGTGATTAGGAGTCCTATTACTTCGTTCTAATTTGATTAACATCTAAAGGAGCAATCCCATTACTATCGCGTTAAAAATGATGCGTACATCTCACACAAGCCTTGATTTAGGGAGACCTTATTGTTTCATTAGTTCTCTCAAGTTGTCAAAAAAAGATGTGGTTATGAGTCCTATGACTTCTTTCTAGTTTAATTAGCATCAAAAGGAGCAATCCTATCACAAGTGCCTTAAAAACGATCCGTACATCTCTCACATAAGTCTTCATTTCGGGAGACCTTTTTATTGTTTCATTGGTTCTCTCAAATTGTTAAAGAAAGATGTGATTATGAGTCCTATGACTTATTTCTAGTTTAATTAGCATTAAAAGGAGTAATTCTATCACTAGTGCCTTCAAAACGATCCGTACATCTCACACAAGTCTTTATTTTGGGAGACCTGCTTATTGTTTCATTAGTTCTCTCAAATTATAAAAACATAAGGTGATTATGAGACCTATTGCTTTGTTCTAGTTGAAATTAGCAGTAAAAGGAGCAATCTCATCACTATCGCATCCAAAACGATGCGTATACCTCACACAAGTCTACATTTAGGAAGACCTTTATATTGTTTCATTGGTTGTTTCAAATTTACAAATAAAGAGGTAATTAATAGTTTGTATTACTTCGTTCTAGTTTGATTAGCGTCAAAAAGAGAAACCAATGACTATCGCATTCAAAACAAAGTGTACATCTCACACAAGTTTTTATTTAGGCAGGCCTACTTATTGTTTCATTGGTTCTCTTAAATTATCAAAGAAAGATGTGATTAGGAGTCCTATAACTTTGTTCTAGTTTGATTAGCATCAAAAGTAGCAATCCCACGACTATCGCATTCAAAACGATGCGTACATCTCACACAAGTCTTCATTTAAGGAGACATTCTTATTGTTTCATTGGTTCTCTAAAATATTCAAAGAAAGAGGTAATTAGGAGTCCTATTACTTCGTTCTACTTTGATTAGCATCAAAAGGAGCAATCCCATGACTATCGCGTTAAAAACGATATGTACATCTCTCACACAAGTCTTGATTTAGGGAGACCTTCTTATTGTTTCATTGGTTATCTCAAATTGTCAAAGAAAAATGTGATTATAAGTCCTATGACTTCTTTCTAGTTTGATTAGCATCAAAAGGAGCAATCTTATCACTAGTGCCTTCAAAACGATCTGTACATCTCACACAAGTCTTAATTTTGGGAGACCTTCTTATTGTTTCATTAGTTCTCTCAAATTGTAAAAATATAAGGTGATTATGAGACTTATTGCTTTGTTCTAGTTGAAATTAGCATCAAAAGGAGCAATCCCATTACTATCACGTCCAAAACGATGCGTAAATCTCACACAAGTCTTTATTTAGGGAGACCTTCATATTGCTTCATTGGTAGTTTTAAATTTACAAAGAAAGTGGTGATTAAGAGTTGTTTTATTTCGTTCTAGTTTTATTAGCGTCAAAAGGAGAAACCAATGAATATCGCGTTCAAAACAATGCGTACATATCACACAAGTCTTCATTTAGGGAGACCTTATTATTATTTCATTGGTTCTCTAAAATTATCAAAGAAAGAGGTGATTAGGAGTCCTATAACTTCGTTCTAGTTTGATTAGCATCAAAAGTAGCAATTCTATGCCTATCGCATTCAAAACGATGCATACATCTCACACAAGTCTTCATTTAAGGAATCCTTCTTATTGTTTCATTGGTTCACTAAAATTATCAAAGAAAGAGGTGATTAGGAGTCCTATTACTTTGTTCTAATTTGATTAGCATCAAAAAGAGTAATTTCATGACTATCGCGTTAAAAACGATGTGTACATCTCACACAAGTCTTGATTTAGGGAGTCCTTCTTATTGTTTCATTGGTTCTCTCAAATTGTCAAAGAAAGATGTGATTATGAGTCCTATGACTTCATTCTAGTTTTATTAGCATCAAAAGGATCAATCCTATCACTAGTGCTTTCAAAATGATCCGTACATCTCACATAAGTCTTCATTTAGGAAGACCTTCTTATTGTTTCATTAGTTCTCTCAAATTGTCAAAATATAGGTGATTATGAGTCCTATTACTTCGTTCTAGTTGAAATTAGCAAAAAAAAAGGAGCAATTCCATCACTATCGTGTCCAAAACGATGCATAGACCTCACACAAGTCTTCATTTAGGAAGACCTTCATATTGTTTCTTTGGTGGTTTCAAATTTACAAAGAAAGAGGTGATTAAGAGTTGTATTATTTCGTTCTAGTTTGATTAGCGTCAAAAAGAGAAACCCATGACTATCGCGTTCAAAACAATGCGTACATATCACACAAGTCTTCATTTAAAAGACCTTCTTATTGTTTCATTGGTTCTCTCAAATTGTCAGAGAAAGATGTGATTATGAATCCTTTGACTTCTTTCTAGTTTGATTAGCATCAAAAGGAGCAATCCTATCACTAGTGCCTTCAAAACAATCCGTACATCTCACACAGGTCTTAATTTTAGGAGACCGTTTTATTGTTTCTGTAATACCCGAGAATTTTCATATATTATTAAATAAATATATTAATGGGAATGAGAATTTATTTGAATATAATGATTTTGTGTTATGAGAATGATTAATTCAATTATATTAAATTGAATAATTATGACAATTGAGAAAAATGTGGAGGTTACGATAAACTCGTTGAGAGCCTAGTGTGGCACAGTGATGGGAAATATTAATAATTATATTAATTGACGAAGAATTTTTAAGTGAACAATTAATTAATTGTTAATTGTTATTAGAGAATATTAATTGATTGTTGTGGGATATTAACTATGGTTGATTAATAATATGTGATTATTATTGCAAGAAATATAACAGTAATAATCCACTTGTTTATAATTGTACTGAGATTTATATTTGTTAATGTGATAATTAATCCTATGATTATTAATTTGGTGTAATTAATAATCAATGAGGAATAAATTAATTAATATTATTGTTAATTAATCAACGAGATAAATAGTTTATTTATTTGACATTATGAATAATAAAACAAATAAGTGAGTTATTAACATAATAAGATTATATTAATTGATATGTGCAAATGTGCAATACTTGAATATATAAAGTATATGGAATACAACTATATTATATAGTGTAGAGAGACACTTAAGTGTGACCATGCATGTATATACATAAACTATGTTATATAATGCAATGCGAATATATTACACATAGAAACCATATATTACATAAAGCATAATGTGATTATGTGATGTTAAAACTATATGTTAGGCATGATAATGCCTATGTGACAAGGTGAGTGTGTATATAGTAAAATAATATATCATGAATATATTGTAATCAATTATTGATTGTAGAATTTAATAATGTGATAGTATCTGATTAAATTATATCCGGTATTAACAGAATGTACATGGATTATATGCGTACAAGTCACCTTCACTATATTGAAGTATTCCTTATGCAAATTTATATTGTGACATTAAGTTATAACCTATGTATGGACAATAAGTATATATAATATAACATAAGAGTAGGAAGTATGTTATGTGTGTTTAATAATTTAAGTGTTGTGTAGTAATAAAATGCTGAGATATATGGCTTGTCCATTCCTCCTTCCTCTCATACACGTGAAAACCTCAAAGGCTAGTCTACTTCCTCATTCTTCTCCCAAGCAATCCTAGCTCATAATTATATGAGGAGTGGCTCTCATGATGCATTCCACCAACTATATACCAACTTCTTCTTATCTAGCATGCAATCCTTCAGTCCGTTGTTTTGATTTGGAAGAAAAAGGCTTTGTCTGGGTTTTATTTTTGATATATATATGGCCCTTTCTCTTCATAATTTTCTTGCTGAGATTTTGTTTGAGTTGATAAGTTGAGAGCATATATATATATATAAGTGTTATTGAGATAGCAGCAAGCTTAATTCATAGCAAAGGTATAATTACATGATTCATGTTCTTCATTTTCATTTTTCTGTCAAAAATTTCAATTTCTGATTATTCCAAATTGGACTATAATTGGATTGAAGGAAGTTTGTTTAGTTGTTATATAGTCTTATACATGTGTTAATAAGCCAATGTGACTGATCACAATCAAGTTTGTGAAGTAAATTTGTGTTTGGGCTGGGAACTGCCGAAGCAGGGAGCTCACTGGTGCTGGCCGAAGCACGGCGCAGCTGCGTCGGTTTACTACTGAGGCGCAGCACAGCTGCGCCAGCCTCTGGAACCAGAATCTAATTTTGTTCCTAAAACTGCTATGTGGTAGTTACTTGTATAGATAAGGCAAGCACGTGAACATGAGTAGAACATATGTATGAGTACATAGGCCTAACGTAAGCATGTTTAAACCAAGATGGTATACCTTTTTGACAAAACGACGTATATGTTTAAAGAGGAACTTAAAGTTATAAAGAGAGACTTGAATATGTTATATTTATATTCTGACTTTCGATACATGTTATTATGGTTTAGAGATTCATGAAGGAGGTGATAACTTGTGTATATATGTATCTTAAGGTAACATGAACATGTTAGACTTCGTTAATAGAACTTACTAACGAAACATTGACTTTGAACATGTACTTAACATGTTGTATTAGAATCCATATTCTGATATTTTTAACATGCTTAATAATGAATATAACATCACTAGTATACCATACGTATGTACTCGCTTGTTAAAATTCAATAAGAAGTTAACCAAGCACGGGTTTACGCATGTTTCTAAAGTAACAAACAATGCTAGTTATGAATAAATGATGTGGACAATCGCAAGCATGTATATTACAATTTGTATGACCTTCTCGCATGTATCTATGGTTTAATTGTATACGTTGTGATTGCATGGCCACATTTGGCCTTAAGCTCTTAGAAATCCTAAACTAAGACCCTAATATGTAAAGATAAATTTAGATTTGAATACGTGTATGATATAACTACTTGTGAGCATGCCTAAATCAAGTTATATGATCACCTCGTATATTTAAAATTAACGAGCATGATAGCTTACATGATTTTATGATGTTGTAAGGACTTGAATTGTTTAAAATGTAAGTCTAGAATCATGTTATGGAAAGTGGAACCTAGATTGCCTTGGGAAAACATGAAAGGACTTTTAACCTGTCAGTATACCTGGTGTGAATGTTAGCTTGCATGACCGGACAGAAACCACAAGGCACATATCAGCCTTGGCTTAGCCAGAGGGCTGCGCAGCTGCGCCGGCCCTAGGCTTAGCCATGGCGCAGCTGCGCCAGTCTGGAATCAGAATTGAGCCAGTTGTTGATCTGCTTTTTTTGAAAGTTAGCTTATGCGATTACTTTAACTTGTAATATATGACCAGTATGCTAAGAAATGTGTTAAGAGGCATGCTAAGTGATAAAAATTGAATGTTTGATTATAAACTTCCCGAGGATAAGTCCAAAAGGTGTTTGGGGACTATAAAGCAACGATTAAAAACTATGTGATGACTTTATAATGTCTTGTAAACTGAAATGTGCTATATGTACGCAAAAGTATATGATGAAGTATGTGTATAGTATGCAACTAAGTTAAACGTTTATGGGTGCGTTTAAAATTACATATCATATGTGAGCATAAATGACTAATGAAAATCCTATACTTATAATACACTATAAATAGGATTCAAAAGTGTTGAATTGCCTTACGTGGATAAACTACGCTAAAGGCAAGTTTCCTAACTTACACTCTTTTACGGTGCGAGTATTCTATCCTTGTATATTGTGAACTAGTTTCTTACTAAATTGTTGAATTGAATTAGCATACTTGAACTCTTAATTCATTAAAGCTATTATACATGTTGAACTTAGTATTGTTCTTGAATATTGTGAAAGTGTCTATGCCATTTAATTCGGCTAGACTTATATTATTGAAAAGCGACCCAAACCAATTGATTGGTGCGGGATCTTGTATTTGACTGAGAAGAACAAACTATAACTGTCGGAGAACCGACGCGCGCACTTGAGTATGATTGATTGTTATGCATAACGAGGGTACTTTAGGCTGATCACCTGCTGTATCTGTTTTTGTTGGATTTTCAATTTATTACTGTCAAATCCTGTGGAAGTTCATAGTCCTTAGTGACTGCTCAGTATTCAGTTATCTTGAAATCTTGAATTGAATTATTATTGAATCATATTGATATTATTCTGTCCTTAGCGACTGTTATTGAGAACTGTTGATACTCTTGCTATCCTTGAACTATCAAACTTTTCTATACCTTTTCTAGAATTGAGAATTATATCACTTACCCTTGTCGTATATTACTTGCTGGGCAATTTGTGCTCATTCTTGCTTCCCTAAAACATTTCAGTTAAGGCAGAGCAGGGCGAACCTTCGGGCATTGATAAGGGCAAGGGCAAGGCTACCAGCTAGCTTGTCTCTTTTATGTTTTTTATATATTTTAATGTTGTATTAAGATGATGAAGTAAGGCTGGATTTGATTATGTTTAAGCTTAAGTTAGATTATGTAATAAGTCGTTAATCGATATTAGTATGTAATCTATTAAGTACTGTAGGTTGCGAGACTTGGGGGAATAATTATAATAAATCATTGTAAATTATTCTAGAATAGATTTTTCGCTGTGATTGTGTGATATTTAGTTATTATTATTGCGATGTATTACCATGAGCACGTGATGAACCGAATTTGAGAGACCAAGTGGCGGTCCTGGAATTTGGGGGCGTCACAGTTTCATTAGTTCTCTCAAATTGTAAAAATATAAGGTGATTATGAGACTTATTTCTTTGTTTTAGTTGAAATTAGCATCAAAAGGAGCAATCCCACCACTATAGCGTCTAAAACGATGCGTAGACCTCACACAAGTCTTCATTTAGGAAGACCTTCATATTATTTCATTGGTGGTTTCAAATTTACAAAGAAAGAGTTCATTAAGAGTTGTCTTATTTCGTTCTAGTTTGATTCGCGTCAAAAGGAGAAAACCATGACTATCGCGTTCAAAATAATGCGTACATCTCACACAAGTTTTTATTTATCGAGACCTTCTTATTGTTTCATTGGTTCTCTAAAACTGTCAAAGAAAGATGTGATTAGGAGTGCATAAAAAGTAGCAATCCCATAACTATCGCATTCAAAACGATACGTTCATCGCAGACAAGACTTTATTTTAGGAGACATTCTTATTGTTTCATTGGTTCTCTAAAATTGCCAAAGAAAGAGGTGATTAGGAGTCCTATTACTTCGTTCTAATTTGATTAGCATCTAAAGGAGCAATCCCATGACTATCGCGTTAAAAACGATGCTTTCATCTCACACAAGTCTTGATTTAAAAGGCCTTTTTATTGGTTCATTAGTTCTCTCAAATTGTCAAAGAAAGATGTGATTATGAATTCTTTGACTTCTTTCTAGTTTGATTAGCATCAAAAGGAGCAATCCTATCACCAGCGCCTTCAAAACGATCCGTACATCTCACACAAGTGTTAATTTTAGGAGTCCTTCTTATTGTTTCATTAGTTCTCTCAAATTGTAAAAATATAAGGTGATTATGAGACTTATTGCTTTGTTCTAGTTGAAATTAGCTTCAATAGGAGCAATCCCATGACTATAGCCTCCAAAACGATGCGTAGATCACGCACAAGTCCTCATTTAGGGAGACCTACATATTATTTCATTGGTAGTTTAAAATTTACAACGAAAGAGGTGATTAAAAGTTGTTTTATTTTGTTCTAGTTTTATTAGCGTCAAAAGGAGAAACCCATGACTATCGCGTTCAAAACCATGCGTACATATCACACAAGTCTTCATTTAGGGAGACCTTCTTATTGTTTCATTGGTTCCCTAAAATTGTCAAAGAAAGATGTGATTAGGAGTCCTATAACTTCGTTCTAGTTTGATTAGTATCAAAAGCAGCAATCCCGTGACTATCGCGTTCAAAACGATGCATACATCTCACACAAGTCTTCATTTAAGGAAACCTTCTTTATGTTTCATTGGTTCACTAAAATTATCAAAGAAAGAGGTGATTAGGAGTCCTATTACTTTGTTCTAATTTGATTAGCATCAAAAAGAGCAATCTCATGACTATCGCATTAAAAACGATGCGTACATCTCACACAAGTCTTGATTTAGGGAGTCCTTATTGTTTCATTGGTTCTCTTAAATTGTCAAAGAAAGATGTGATTATGAGTCATATGACTTCATTCTAGTTTTATTAGCATCAAAAGGATCAATCCTATCACTAGTGCCTTCAAAAAGATCCGTACATCTCACATAAGTCTTCATTTAGGAAGACCTTCTTATTGTTTCATTAGTTCTTTCAAATTGTCAAAATATAGGTGATTATGAGTCCTATTACTTCGTTCTAGTTGAAATTAGCAAAAAAAGGAGCAATTCCAACATTATCATGTCCAAAACGATGTATAGACCAAACACAAGTCTTCATTTAGGAAGACCTTCATATTGTTTCTTTGGTGGTTTCAAATTTACAAATAAAGAGGTGATTAAGAGTTGTATTATTTCGTTCTAGTTTGATTAGCGTCAAAAGGAGAAACCCATGACTATCGCGTTCAAAACAATGCGTACATATCACACAAGTCTTCATTTAAAAAACCTTCTTATTGTTTCATTGGTTCTCTCAAATTGTCAGAGAAAGATTTGATTATGAATCCTTTGACTTCTTTCTCGTTTGATTAGCATCAAAAGGAGCAATCCTATCACTAGTGCCTTCAAAACGATCCGTGCATCTCACACAGGTCTTAATTTTAGGAGACCTTGTTATTGTTTCATTAGTTCTCTCAAATTATAAAAATAGAAGGTGATTATGAGACTTATTGCTTTGTTTTAGTTGAAATTAGCATCAAAAGGAGCAATCCCACCACTATAGCGTCCAAAACAATGCATAGACCTCACACAAGTCTTTATTTAGGAAGACCTTCATATTATTTCATTGGTGGTTTAAAATTTACAAAGAAAGAGCTGATAAAGAGTTGTCTTATTTCGTTCTAGTTTGATTCGCGTCAAAAGGAGAAACCCATGACTATCGCATTCAAAACAATGCGTACATCTCACACAAGTTTTTATTTATGGAGAACTTCTTATTATTTCATTGGTTCTCTAAAACTATCAAAGAAAGAGGTGATTAGGAGTCTTATAACTTCGTTGTAGTTTGATTAGCATAAAAAGTAGCAATCCCATGACTATCGCATTCAAAATGATACGTTCATCGCAGACAAGACTTTTATTAAGGAGACATTCTTATTGTTTCATTGGTTCTCTAAAATTGCCAAAAAAAGAGGTGAATAGGAGTCCTATTACTTCGTTCTAATTTGATTAGCATCTAAAGGAGAAATCCCATGACTATCGTGTTAAAAACGATGCGTACATCTCACACAAGTCTTGATTTAAAAGGCCTTCTTATTGGTTCATTAGTTCTCTCAAATTGTCAAAGAAATATGTGATTATGAATCCTTTAACTTCTTTCTAGTTTGATTAGCATCAAAAGGAGCAATCCTATCACTAGTGCCTTCAAAACGATCCGTACATCTCACACAAGTGTTAATTTTAGGAGTCCTTCTTATTATTTCATTAGTTCTCTCAAATTATAAAAATATAAGGTGATTATGAGACTTATTGCTTTGTTCTAGTTGAAATTAGCTTCAATAGGAGCAATCCCATCACTATAGCGTCCAAAACGATGCGTAGATCTCGCACAAGTCCTCATTTAGGGAGACCTATATATTATTTCATTGGTAGTTTCAAATTTACAACGAAAGAGGTGATTTAAAGTTATTTTATTTCGTTCTAGTTTTATTAGCGTCAAAAGGCGAAACCCATGACTATCGCGTTCAAAACCATGCGTACATATCACACAAGCCTTCATTTATGGAGACCTTATTATTATTTCATTGGTTCTCTAAAATTGTCAAAGAAAGATGTGATTAGGAGTCCTATAACTTTGTTCTAGTTTGATTAGCATCAAAAGCAGCAATCCCATGACTATCGCGTTCAAAACGATGCATACATCTCACACAAGTCTTTTTTTAAGGAAACCTTCTTAATGTTTCATTGGTTCACTAAAATTATCAAAGAAAGAGGTGATTAGGAGTCCTATTACTTTGTTCTAATTTGATTAGCATCAAAAAGAGCAATCTCATGACTATCACGTTAAAAACGATGCGTACATCTCACACAAGTCTTGATTTAAGGAGTCCTTCTTATTGTTTCATTGGTTCTCTCAAATTGTCAAAAAAAGATGTGATTATGAGTCCTATGACTTCATTCTAGTTTTATTATCATCAAAAGGATCAATCCTATCACTAGTGCCTTCAAAACGATCCGTACATCTCACATAAGTCTTCATTTAGGAAGACCTTCTTATTGTTTCATTAGTTCCCTCAAATTGTCAAAATATAGGTGATTATGAGTCCTATTACTCTGTTCTAGTTGAAATTAGCAAAAAAAAGGAGCAATTCCATCACTATCGTGTCCAAAACGATTCATAGACCTCACACAAGTCTTCATTTAGGAAGACCTTCATATTGTTTCTTTGGTGGTTTCAAATTTACAAAGAAAGAGGTGATTAAGAGTTGTATTATTTCGTTCAAGTTTGATTAGCGTCAAAAGGAGAAACCAATGACTATCGCGTTCAAAACAATGCGTGCATATCACACAAGTCTTCATTTAAAAGACCTTCTTATTGTTTCATTGGTTCTCTCAAATTGTCAGAGAAAGATGTGATTATGAATCCTTTGACTTCTTTCTCATTTGATTAGCATCAAAAGGAGCAATCCTATCACTAGTGCCTTCAAAACGATCCGTACATCTCACACAGGTCTTAATTTTAGGAGACCTTGTTATTGTTTCATTAGTTCTCTCAAATTGTAAAAATATAAGGTGATTATGAGACTTATTGCTTTGTTTTAGTTGAAATTAGCATCAAAAGGTGCAATCCCACCACTATAGCGTCCAAAACGATGCGTAGACCTCACACAAGTCTTCATTTAGGAAGACCTTCATATTATTTCATTGGTGGTTTCAAATTTACAAAGAAAGAGCTGATTAAGAGTTGTCTTATTTTGTTCTAGTTTGATTCGCGTCAAAAGGAGAAACCCATGACTATCGCGTTCAAAATAATGCGTACATCTCACACAAGTTTTTATTTATGGAGACCTTCTTATTGTTTCATTGGTTCTCTAAAACTGTCAAAGAAAGAGGTGATTAGGAGTCCTATAACTTCATTGTAGTTTGATTAGCATAAAAAGTAGCAATCCCATAACTATCGCATTCAAAACGATACGTTCATCGCAGACAAGACTTTATTTTAGGAGACATTCTTATTGTTTCATTGGTTCTCTAAAATTGCCAAAGAAAGAGGTGATTAGGAGTCCTCTTACTTCGTTCTAATTTGATTAGCATCTAAAGGAGCAATCCCATGACTATCGCATTAAAAACGATGCTTTCATCTCACACAAGTCTTGATTTAAAAGGCCTTCTTATTGGTTCATTAGTTCTCTCAAATTGTCAAAGAAAGATGTGATTATGAATTCTTTAACTTCTTTCTAGTTTAATTTGCATCAAAATGAGCAATCCTATCACCAGTGCCTTCAAAATGATCCGTACATCTCACACAAGTGTTAATTTTAGGAGTCCTTCTTATTGTTTCATTAGTTCTCTTAAATTGTAAAAATATAATGTGATTATGAGACTTATTGCTTTGTTCTAGTTAAAATTAGCTTTAATAGGAGCAATCCCATGACTATAGCGTCCAAAACGATGCGTAGATCTCGCACAAGTCCTCACTTAGGGAGACCTACATATTATTTCATTGGTAGTTTCAAATTTACATCTCACATAAGTCTTCATTTAGGAAGACCTTTTTATTGTTTCATTAGTTCTCTCAAATTATTAAAATATAGGTGATTATGAGTCTTATTCCTTTGTTCTAGTTGAAATTAGCAAAAAAAGGAGCAATCCCATCGCTATCGTGTCCAAAACGATGCATAGACCTCACACAAGTCTTCATTTAGGAAGACCTTCATATTGTTTCTTTGGTGGTTTCAAATTTACAAAGAAAGAGGTGATTAAGAGTTGTATTATTTCATTCTAGTTTGATTAGCGTCAAAAGGAGAAACCCATGACTATCGCGTTCAAAACAATGCGTACATATCACACAGGTCTTCATTTAAAAGACCTTCTTATTGTTTCATTGGTTCTCTCAAATTGTCAGAGAAAGATGTGATTATGAATGCTTTGACTTCTTTCTCGTTTGATTAGCATCAAAAGGAACAATCCTATCACTAGTGCCTTCAAAACGATCCGTACATCTCACAAAGGTCTTAATTTTAGGAGACCTTGTTATTGTTTCATTAGTTCTCTCAAATTATAAAAATAGAAGGTGATTATGAGACTTATTGCTTTGTTTTAGATGAAATTAGCATCAAAAGGAGCAATCCCACCACTATAGCGTCCAAAACGATGCATAGACCTCACACAAGTCTTTATTTAGGAAGACCTTCATATTATTTCATTGGTGGTTTCAAATTTACAAAGAAAGAGCTGATAAAGAGTTGTCTTATTTCGTTCTAGTTTGATTCGCGTCAAAAGGAGAAACCCATGACTATCGCGTTCAAAACAATGCGTACATCTCACACAAGTTTTTATTTATGGAGACCTTCTTATTGTTTCATTGGTTCTCTAAAACTGTCAAAGAAAGAGGTGATTAGGAGTCTTATAACTTCGCTGTAGTTTGATTAGCATAAAAAGTAGCAATCCCATGACTATCGCATTCAAAATGATACGTTCATCACAGACAAGACTTTATTTAAGGAGACATTCTTATTGTTTCATTGGTTCTCTAAAATTGCCAAAGAAAGAGGTGATTAGGAGTCCTATTACTTCGTTCTCTTTTGATTAGCATCTAAAGGAGCAATCCCATGACTATCGTGTTAAAAACGATGCGTACATCTCACACAAGTCTTGATTTAAAAGGCCTTCTTATTGGTTCATTAGTTCTCTCAAATTGTCAAAGAAATATGTGATTATGAATCCTTTGACTTCTTTCTAGTTTGATTAGCATCAAAAGCAGCAATCCTATCACTAGTGCCTTCAAAACGATCCGTACATCTCACACAAGTGTTAATTTTAGGAGTCCTTCTTATTATTTCATTAGTTCTCTCAATTTGTAAAAATATAAGGTGATTATGAGACTTATTGCTTTGTTTTAGTTGAAATTAGCTTCAATAGGAGCAATCCCATCACTATAGCGTTGAAAACGATGCGTAGATCTCGCACAAGTCCTCATTTAGGGAGACCTACATATTATTTCATTGGTAGTTTCAAATTTACAACGAAAGAGGTGATTTAAAGTTGTTTTATTTTGTTCTAGTTTTATTAGCGTCAAAAGGAGAAACCCATGGCTATCGCGTTCAAAACCATGCGTACATATCACACAAGCCTTCATTTATGGAGACCTTATTATTATTTCATTGGTTCTCTAAAATTGTCAAAGAAAGATGTGATTAGGAGTCCTATAACTTCGTTCTAGTTTGATTAGCATCAAAAGCAGCAATCCCATGATTATCGCATTCAAAACGATGCATACATCTCACACAAGTCTTCATTTAAGGAAACTTTCTTATTGTTTCATTGGTTCACTAAAATTATCAAAGAAAGAGGTGATTAGGAGTCCTATTACTTTGTTCTAATTTGATTAGCATCAAAAAGAGCAATCTCATGACTATCACGTTAAAAACGATGCGTACATCTCACACAAGTCTTGATTTAGGGAGTCCTTTTTATTGTTTCATTGGTTCTCTCAAATAGTCAAAAAAAGATGTGATTATGAGTCCTATGACTTCATTCTAGTTTTATTATCATCAAAAGGATCAATCCTATCACTAGTGCCTTCAAAACGATCCGTACATCTCACATAAGTCTTCATTTAGGAAGACCTTCTTATTGTTTCATTAGTTCTCTCAAATTGTCAAAATATAGGTGATTATGAGTCCTATTACTTCGTTCTAGTTGAAATTAGCAAAAAAAGGAGCAATTCCATCACTATCGTGTCCAAAATGATGCATAGACCTCACACAAGTCTTCATTTATTAAGACCTTCATATTGTTTCTTTGGTGGTTTCAAATTTACAAAGAAAGAGGTGATTAAGAGTTGTATTATTTCGTTCTAGTTTGATTAGTGTCAAAAGGAGAAACCCATGACTATCGCGTTCAAAACAATGCGTACATATCACATAAGTCTTCATTTAAAAGGCCTTCTTATTGTTTCATAGGTTCTCTCAAATTGTTAGAGAAAGATGTGATTATGAATCCTTTGACTTCTTTCTAGTTTGATTAGCATCAAAAGGAGCAATCCTATCACTAGTGCCTTCAAAATGATTCGTACATCTCACACAGGTCTTAATTTTAGGAGACCTTGTTATTGTTTCATTAGTTCTCTCAAATTGTAAAAATATAAGGTGATTATGAGACTTATTGCTTTGCTTTAGTTGAAATTAGCATCAAAAGGAGCAATCCCACCACTATAGCGTCCAAAACGATGCGTAGACCTCACACAAGTCTTCATTTAGGAAGACTTTCATATTATTTCATTGGTGGTTTCAAATTTACAAAGAAAGAGCTGATTAAGAGTTGTGTTATTTCGTTCTAGTTTGATTCGCGTCAAAAGGAGAAACCCATGACTATCGCATTCAAAACAATGCGTACATCTCACACAAGTTTTTATTTATGGAGACCTTCTTATTGTTTCATTTGTTCTCTAAAATTGTCAAAGAAAGAGGTGATTAGGAGTCCTATAACTTCGTTGTAGTTTGATTAGCATAAAAAGTAGCAATCCCATGACTATCGCATTCAAAACGATACGTTCATCGCAGACAAGACTTTATTTTAGGAGACATTCTTATTGTTTCATTGGTTCTCTAAAATTGCCAAAGAAAGAGGTGATTAGGAGTCCTCTTACTTCGTTCTAATTTGATTAGCATCTAAAGGAGCAATCCCATGACTATCGCATTAAAAACGATGCTTTCATCTCACACAAGTCTTGATTTAAAAGGCCTTCTTATTGGTTCATTAGTTCTCTCAAATTGTCAAAGAAAGATGTGATTATGAATTCTTTAACTTCTTTCCAGTTTAATTTGCATCAAAATGAGCAATCCTATCACCAGTGCCTTCGAAACGATCCGTACATCTCACACAAGTGTTAATTTTAGGAGTCCTTCTTATTGTTTCATTAGTTCTCTCAAATTGTAAAAATATAATGTGATTATGAGACTTATTGCTTTGTTCTAGTTGAAATTAGCTTTAATAGGAGCAATCCCATCACTATAGCGTCCAAAACGATGCGTAGATCTCGCACAAGTCCTCATTTAGGGAGACCTACATATTATTTCTTTGGTAGTTTCAAATTTACAATGAAAGAGGTGATTTAAAGTTGTTTTATTTTGTTCTAGTTTTATTAGCGTCAAAAGGAGAAACCCATGGCTATCGCGTTCAAAACCATGCGTACATATCACACAAGCTTTCATTTATGGAGACCTTATTATTATTTCATTGGTTCTCTAAAATTGTCAAAGAAAAATGTGATTAGGAGTTCTATAACTTCGTTCTAGTTTGATTAGCATCAAAAGCAGCAATCCCATGACTATCGCGTTCAAAACGATGCATACATCTCACACAAGTCTTCATTTAAGGAAACCTTCTTATTGTTTCATTGGTTCACTAAAATTATCAAAGAAAGAGGTGATTAGGAGTCCTATTACTTTGTTCTAATTTGATTAGCATCAAAAAGAGCAATCTCGTGATTATCACGTTACAAACGATGCGTACATCTCACACAAGTCTTGATTTAGGGAGTCCTTATTGTTTCATTGGTTCTCTCAAATAGTCAAAAAAAGATTTGATTATGAGTCCTATGACTTCATTCTAGTTTTATTATCATCAAAAGGATTAATCCTATCACTAGTGCCTTCAAAACGATCCGTACATCTCACATAAGTCTTCATTTAGGAAGACCTTCTTATTGTTTCATTAGTTCTCTCAAATTGTCAAAATATAGGTGATTATGAGTCCTATTACTTCGTTCTAGTTGAAATTAGCAAAAAAAAATGAGCAATTCCATCACTATCGTGTCCAAAATGATGCATAGACCTCACACAAGTCTTCATTTAGGAAGACCTTCATATTGTTTCTTTGGTGGTTTCAAATTTACAAAGAAAGAGGTGATTAAGAGTTGTATTATTTCGTTCTAGTTTGATTAGTGTCAAAAGGAGAAACCCATGACTATCGCGTTCAAAACAATGCGTACATATCACAGAAATCTTCATTTAAAAGACCTTCTTATTGTTTCATTGGTTCTCTCAAATTGTTAGAGAAAGATGTGATTATGAATCCTTTGACTTCTTTCTAGTTTGATTAGCATCAAAAGGAGCAATCCTATCACTAGTGCCTTCAAAATGATTCGTACATCTCACACAGGTCTGAATTTTAGGAGACCTTATTATTGTTTCATTAGTTCTCTCAAATTGTAAAAATATAAGGTGATTATGAGACTTATTGCTTTGTTTTAGTTGAAATTGCATTCAAAAGGTGCAATCCCACCACTATAGCGTCCAAAACGATGCGTAGACCTCACACAAGTCTTCATTTAGGAAGACCTTCATATTATTTCATTGGTGGTTTCAAATTTACAAAGAAAGAGCTGATTAAGAGTTGTCTTATTTTGTTCTAGTTTGATTCGCGTCAAAAGGAGAAACCCATGACTATCGCGTTCAAAATAATGCGTACATCTCACACAAGTTTTTATTTTTGGAGACCTTCTTATTGTTTCATTGGTTCTCTAAAACTGTCAAAGAAAGAGGTGATTAGTAGTCCTATAACTTCATTGTAGTTTGATTAGCATAAAAAGTAGCAATCCCATAACTATCGCATTCAAAACGATACGTTCATCGCAGACAAGACTTTATTTTAGGAGACATTCTTATTGTTTCATTGGTTCTCTAAAATTGCCAAAGAACGAGGTGATTAGGAGTTCTATTACTTCGTTCTAATTTGATTAGCATCTAAAGGAGCAATCCCATGACTATCGCGTTAAAAACGTTGAGTACATCTCACACAAGTCTTGATTTAAAAGGCCTTCTTATTGGTTCATTAGTTCTCTCAAATTGTCAAAGAAATATGTGATTATGAATCATTTGACTTCTTTCTAGTTTGATTAGCATCAAAAGGAGCAATCCTATCACCAGTGCCTTCTAAACGATCCGTACATCTCACACAAGTGTTAATTTTAGGAGTCCTTCTTATTGTTTCATCAGTTCTCTCAAATTGTAAAAATATAAGGTGATTATGAGACTTATTGCTTTGTTCTAGTTGAAATTATCTTCAATAGGAGCAATCCCATGACTATAGCCTCCAAAACGATGCGTAGATCTCGCACAAGTCCTTATTTAGGGAGACCTACATATTATTTCATTGGTAGTTTCAAATTTACAATGAAAGAGGTGATTAAAAGTTGTTTTATTTCGTTCTAGTTTTATTAGCGTTAAAAGGAGAAACCCATGACTATCGCGTTCAAAACCATGCGTACATATCACACAAGTCTTCATTTATGGAGAACTTCTTATTGTTTCATTAGTTATCTAAAATTGTCAAAGAAAGAGGTTATTAGAAGTCCTATAACTTCGTTCTAGTTTGACTAGCGTCAATTGTTGGGTTTGTACGAAATTGTGACGCAATCAAATTGCAAAAATTAGCGGAAGCATGGTATATCAGAGTTTAAAAAATTTCTACAAAACCATTACCCGGATCATCCTTTATGCAAATTATTAATTTAAAACGATAAATAAGAAGTTATGGAATCATACCCTTGTAGAACGAAGCTTCCACAGGTACTAGTTCAACTCCTTGTTCTTCGTGATATCCTTTAATTTCCGGGTTAGATTCCTTCCTTTGATCAACGTTAGCCACCCAAGTGTTTGGCCTCTAGAGGTGATCCACCAAGGAAGATGAATTATCAAGAAGGAGGGTGTTTGGCTTAACCTTAGTTTTCTATCCTCTATAGAAAAGGAGTACTCTCCAACAATTGGAATTGCATCAATCTAATATCTATTATAAAACTTCTCTTATATAGACATTGGTCAACCCTTCTAATCCTATTAGACATGGGATTTCTTTTAATTAATTAAACTCCTTTAATTAATTTAGGCTTCCCACCACATGGGAATAATTAATTAAATTCATTTAATTAATTTGTCTCCTAATCTTATTAGGAATAAATGAGAGTACTGAATATTAAATTAATTACTAAACTCCTTTAGAAATTAAAATAATAATAATTGTAATAATATTAATAAGACTCCTCTTATTAATTTATATTTAATATTTCCAAAATATTAAATAATAAACATTAAGCTATTTAATTTATTTTATCACCATAGATTAAATTAATTATACTTAATGCATTATTACGATTATGCCATTACCTTCTTAAATAATTATTCTTCCTTTTATGGTGTGACCCTTTAGGTTCTCCATATTAAACTGGTTGTGAATAAATCAATTAAAACAATTTTAATCTTATTTAAATAAATAAATTAAACTAATAATCTATTTAAATAAATAATATTTATTCTACAATAGGGATAAGCCTCCCTAGCGATCAACGACTTTCCAGATAATATAGATTTCAACATTAATTATAAAAGAACCTGTGAGTTAATAGTTACCATACAATTCAATCCTTCCACCATACAATGTCCCAATTAAATATAAGACATGGATTTACTGTCAAGTCTTATTTTATTTAATTATATGTATTTCGATTAGAAAATGCACAACTCCAAATAATGCAAATTAAAAACTCCTTTCTAATTTCATTTCACCTTGGCCAAGGATTCCTGGGTTGTCATTTAACGAATCACATAGGACATATCTCCTCTTTTACTAGAGGTGGTAGATTCTTTATTGATCATTCATTATCTCCATATGTAACTCATTATACCCAAGCATACCCTATATATGCCTTAAAAGGTCTTAAGGAATAAGTCAAAGTATAATTTGTTACATATAAGATACTATGATGATCTCAAGTCCAAGGATCACTTGTACTACTATTACATTAGGAATTCCTATTGACATGCGAGTAAAACTCCATTAGGTATTCCATAGCGAATCACGTTCAATGAACTTATTCTCCAATAAGCACCTACATACTTGCTTTAGTGTCTCCACACAAATGATCATGAGATCAATCATCCTCATCCAATGAGCAAGTAACATATGTACCAATCTATCCGGATTTACTAATCCCCTTTTTAGTAATCCCACGATTGGGAACTATTTTAGTTTTAAAACTTTCTAAGAATTTAGATCTCATTAGCATGATCATCATCATGATTCTAAAAGCTTTGCTTAAAACTATGGGTTATTTACATATTATAAAAACAGCAACATGTAGATAATTAAATGCCTTTAATAAATGAATATTTTATTAATAAATAAGTAAGATTGTTTACAAAGTACGTGCTTTATCATCATACATGATTGGCTTGTATGCACACTACTATCAATCTCCCACTTGCACTAAAGCCAATCGCCATGGTATCTCATACCCATCTTCTCTAAGTGACGATCAAACTGCTGTTGTGTTAAAGCTTTAGTAAATGGATCTGCAATGTTGTCTTGAGAGTCTACACTCTCCTTTTTCAATGATTTTTTTTTTTTTTTTAATCAAAGTGCCGCAACACATGTTTAGATTCAAGATGAGACTTAGGAACTATTCCTAGTTCTGTAATAAACTTTTCATCCGAAACATCAACTTGCAGCTTCACTTACAGTTATATACTTTGTCTTTGTCACTAACCATCAACTGTTTGCTGCTTGGAACTCTTCCAACTCACTGCGCCTCCGTTCAAGGTAAAAACATACCCCGAAACAGATTTACTGTCATCTTGGTCCGTTTGAAAACTTGAGTCTGTGAAGCCCTCGAGTTTTAATTCAGACCCACCGTAGACAAGAAAAATATCCTTAGTCCTTCTCAAGTATTTTAGGATATTCTTCACTGCCTTCCAGTGCTCTTCTCCTGGATTTGACTGGTATCTGCTCATTACACTAAGTGAATGAGCAACATCCGGTCTAGTACATATCATACCGTACATGATAGATCCTATTGCAGAAGCATAAGGGATCTTACTCATTCGGTCTCTCTCCTCAGGTGTCTTTGGGGCCTGTTTCTTGGAGAGATGTATTCCATGGCTCATCGGCATGAGTCCTCTTTTGGAATCTTCCATGCTAAATCTCTTTAGCATTGCATCAATGTACGTTCCTTGGAATAAACCAAGCATCCTTTTAGATCTATCTCTATAGATCTTTATCCCCAAAATATAGGATGCTTCTCCCAAGTCCTTCATGGAGAAGTGTTTAGATAACCAGATTTTAATTGATTGTAGCATAGGAATGTCATTCCCTATCAGTAATATATCATCAACATATAATACAAGGAATGAAACTGCGCTCCCACTAACCTTCTTGTACACACATGGTTCATCGTCATTTTTGATAAAATCAAACTCTTTGATTGTCTCATCAAAACGAATGTTCCATCTATGAGAAGCTTGCTTCAATCCATAAATGGATCGTTGCAGCTTACAGACTTGATTTATTCCAACCTTTGAAACAAATCCCTCTAGCTGTGTCATATACACATTCTCCTCAAGTTTCCCATTGAGGAAGGCCGTTTTCACGTCCATCTGCCAGATCTCATAGTCGTTATAAGCTGCAATCGCAAGCAAAATCCGAATGGACTTGAGCATAGCTACTGGTGAAAAGGTTTCATCATAATCAACTCCTTGTCTTTGTTTGAAACCTTTTGCAACCAGTCGGGCCTTATAGGTCTCCACCTTGCCGTCCGCTCCAGTCTTTCTTTTAAAGACCCATTTACACCCAATAGGCTTAATGCCTTCAGGTGGTGAAACCAAAGTCCATACTTTGTTTTCATACATGGAGTCCATTTCGGATTTCATGGCTTCAAGCCATTTCCCTGAGTGTTTATTACTCATGGCCTGTTCGTAATTCAATGGATCATCATCATTCATGATGCGTACCTCATCGTCATCCTCTACAACGAATCCATACCTCTCAGGTATCTTCGGTACTCTTCCAGATTTACGAACAGGGTGTGGTATAGTAGGTTCTTCTACTTGGTCAGGTACCTGACTTTGATCCGTGGTAATTTGTGGTTCTTGAGCTTCTTCAAGATATATCTTACTCCCACTAACCCCTTCATGGATTAACTCCTTTTCCAAGAAGGCAGCATGTTTCGCAACAAACACCTTTTGATCAGTTGGATGATAGAAATAATACCCTATAGTTTCTTTAGGGTATCCCACAAATCTATACTTTTCGGATTTAGTCTGTAGCTTATCATGTTCAAACTTTTTGACATAAGCTGGACAACCCCAAGTCTTAACATGCTTAAGATTTGGTTTCCTTCCCTTCCACATCTTATATGGAGTCTTTGGGGCGGATTTGGTAGGTACCTTGTTAAGTAGGTATGCAGCCGTTTCTATGGCATATCCCCAGAAGGAAATTGGAAGGTCGGTAAAACTCATCATGGATCGAACCATGTCTAACAGTGTTCGATTTCTCCTTTCAGATACTCCATTTAACTGTGGTGTACCTGGAGGAGTCCATTGTGAGATTATACCATTTTCTTTGAGACAATTGAGAAACTCACCGCTTAAGTATTCTCCGCCTCGATCTGATCGAAGTATCTTTATACTCTTGCCCGTTTGTTTCTCTACTTCACTTCTGAACTCTTTGAACTTTTCAAATGATTCTGACTTGTATTTCATTAAATACACATATCCAAATCTTGAGTGATCATCAGTGAAAGTAATAAAATAAGAATACCCACCCCGTGCACTTGTTGTCATAGGCCCACAAACGTCTGTGTGAATCAATGTCAACAACTCTGTAACTCTTTCTCCTCTTCCACTAAAAGGAGATTTAGTCATTTTACCCATGAGACAAGATTCACAAGTTGGATATGATTCATAATCGGATAGCTCGAGGAGCCCATCTTTATGCAACTTGGATAATCTTGTTTCATTGATATGACCGAGTCTACAGTGCCACATGTAGGTATAATTAATATCATCTCTTTTCCTTTTCTTAGTTTGTTCAATTTGAAATATATTTTCTTGTAAGTCAAGTGTATAAAGTCCATTTCGCAAATTTACAATACCATATAAAACATCGTCTTTATAAATAGAACAACTATTGTTCTTTATAACAACGTTAAATCCTTCCATATCCAATACAGAAATTGAAATAATGTTTTTAATAATATTCGGAACATAATAACAATTATTAAGATAAATGGACTTGCCCGAAGGCATTGCTAAATAATAAGTTCCTACAGCTAATGCAACAACCTTTGCTCCATTCCCTACTCGTAGGATCACCTCATCATTGTTCAGCTTTCTACTTCTGACCAGTCCCTTCACATTATTACATATGTGAGAACCACAGCCGGTATCCAATACCCAAGTAGAATTTTGACTTTCTGAAAAATTAATTTCAATCATGAACAAACCTTGATTGGAAGTCGAAGCTTCTCCAAGCTTCTTCTCTGCTAGATACTTCTTGCAGTTCCTTTTCCAATGTCCCGGCTTGTTGCAATGAAAGCACATTCCTTTAGCTGGTTCAGGTTTCTTTTGTTCCTTTTCTTTCCCCTTTCCCTTAGCCTTCTTAGATTTCTTATTTTCAGAAGATACCTTGGGCCTCTTCCTTTTATTGGAAGAATCCACCATCAAGATATGGTTCTTCTTGGATGGGAAGTGACCTTCTGCAGTTTTCAGCATGTTAAGCAGCTCAGGCAAGCTGACATCTAACTTATTCATGTGAAAATTAACCACAAACTGCGAGAAGGTCTCAGGGAGTGACTGCAAGACCAAGTCTTGACTCAGCTCCCCATCCATGACGAACCCCAGCTGTCCAAGGCGTTCAATCAAATTGATCACCTTTAGGACATGAGTCTCGACGGCAGTACCCTCGGTCATCCGAGATCGGAAGAGCTCCTTAGATATCTCATATCTAGCAGTCCTACTCTGTTCACCATACAACTCCTTGAGGTGAAGCAACATAGCAGGAGCATCCATATTTACGTGCTGACGCTGAAGCTCGTTATTCATGGATGCGAGCATGATGCATTGAGCCACAGATGCATCATCTTGCCACTTATTGAAAGTGGCAATCTCTTCCTCAGAGGCTGTTTCCGAAATAGATTCAGGGACAGTTGAATTTAGGACATAAGAAATCTTTTCAGCAGTGAGAACAATTCTCAGATTTCTTAGCCAGTCCTCATAATTCGGCCCGGTAAGCTTGTTTGCATCAAGTATGCTTCGTAGTGAGATTAGTGATTTAGACATTTTTAAAATTCTGCATGTGAAAGAAAACAACATTTTAGCAAACATTCATTTTATTAACTTTGCATACCAAAATAAATTTAGGTCTTTATTTTAAATTGGTATCTCCCACTATTTTCATCAAACTATATTACCCTCACTTATATAGTTCGGCAACATCTAATTAAAGATTTGCTAGTGAGAATAAGGATCCCATTTCAAATGTATATAACCTTGTGGATAGCACAACAAGCGATATACAAATAAATAGGTAGACAACTCTTGTCAATTACATCACCATGTAATTCCTTTTATTTTGCCTCTTAAATCATAATGGTCAAGTGTGTGCACATCCGAACTAAAATAATTTAAGTTAAGTCCAGCCTAGCACTTCCATAAATTCAAAAAGGAAAAATGTTCGTCCTTGTGGATAGCACAACAAGACTAAATCGTTCAATTTTCTTGATAAGCATCAAATGTGATTAATTAACATCTTAAATACTCAATACTCGCCTTGTGGATAGCACAACAAACTCATATTAAATATTTATTACTCTATTAATTAATCATGCTAGAAGGCGACGTTCGATATTCGAAATATCATTTGAACGCTTCAGACTTAATATTATTTCTTTGAGGGGTTTGTTATTATTTGTCTCATCTTTGTTTAGCGCGCATGCACATATATATATATAAAATACGCGTCATTTTATTAAACATGCGAAGCATGTTTGCATAAAATATAATATATATAATATTTAGCATGCAATATAGAATACTATATTCTACCCGGATTGATTATGGACTTTTATTCTAGTTTGGTTCACTAGAGCCACCAAGTGAACCAAAAGGTCAAACCTAGGGGTGCAAGAATTTAAATTTAAACGTAACTATTACATTTAAACCCGGGCTCCATACAAACGGGTCTTCACGCGCTCCTTGCTCCTTGGTCTCTAATTTTTAAAGATAATTCTAACTATTTCTATTACATTAAACTATTTAATTTAAATAGAAACCTTGATCAACAGTCAAGGGGAAGTACATAGGAGGGAGATAGAATTTTACATCAAGAAAAAAAATTAGAGAAGACGAGGTACACAGACCCCATTTAATAAAACCCATTCATTCAAGCATTCAACTAAAATAAAATCCAATCACATTGGTCAAATAGTCCATAATCAATCTCCATTTATTTTCATACATATCACCATATATATTAATAAATAAATATTCATCTCATGAATTAAAACATTCCATATATATATGAGTATCATTTAATGGGCAATTTTAAATTGCATGAAATCCAATTTCAAGATTAAAATAAACTCTTTATTTTAATTATAAAATTATTTAGAATATAATATATAAATATATCATATTTATTTATTTTTTTTAAAAAAGTCACATTCTTTTATTAAAAGAGTCCTGCAGGTTTATTAAAAAAGTCCTTTCTTGATGGGTCACATTCTTTTTGGAGTAAGAAAGAGACAACACATTTTCTTTGCAGAATTCAAGATTAGCACCAAAAAAAAAAATTGTGATTCTTCCCAAAAAAAGCATTTTTTTTTCTTTTTTTCTTTTTTTTTTCTTAAAAAATATAATTTTATACAATAAAATTATGCCCAATAAATTATTTTAAATACATACCCATATGTATATGAAATCAAAAATAAATTAATAATTGCATAAAGATTTGGCTCTGATGCCACTGTTGGGTTTGTACGAAATCGTGACGCAATCAAATTGCAAAAATTAGCGGAAGCATGGTATATCAGAGTTTAAAAAATTTCTACAAAACCATTACCCGGATCATCCTTTATGCAAATTATTAATTTAAAACGATAAATAAGAAGTTATGGAATCATACCCTTGTAGAACGAAGCTTCCACAGGTACTAGTTCAACTCCTTGTTCTTCGTGATATCCTTTAATTTCCGGGTTAGATTCCTTCCTTTGATCAACGTTAGCCACCCAAGTGTTTGGCCTCTAGAGGTGATCCACCAAGGAAGATGAATTATCAAGAAGGAGGGTGTTTGGCTTAACCTTAGTTTTCTATCCTCTATAGAAAAGGAGTACTCTCCAACAATTGGAATTGCATCAATCTAATATCTATTATAAAACTTCTCTTATATAGACATTGGTCAACCCTTCTAATCCTATTAGACATGGGATTTCTTTTAATTAATTAAACTCCTTTAATTAATTTAGGCTTCCCACCACATGGGAATAATTAATTAAATTCATTTAATTAATTTGTCTCCTAATCTTATTAGGAATAAATGAGAGTACTAAATATTAAATTAATTACTAAACTCCTTTAGAAATTAAAATAATAATAATTGTAATAATATTAATAAGACTCCTCTTATTAATTTATATTTAATATTTCCAAAATATTAAATAATAAACATTAAGCTATTTAATTTATTCTATCACCATAGATTAAATTAATTATACTTAATGCATTATTACGATTATGCCATTACCTTCTTAAATAATTATTCTTCCTTTTATGGTGTGACCCTTTAGGTTCTCCATATTAAACCGGTTGTGAATAAATCAATTAAAACAATTTTAATCTTATTTAAATAAATAAATTAAACTAATAATCTATTTAAATAAATAATATTTATTCTACAATAGGGATAAGCCTCCCTAGCGATCAACGACTTTCCAGATAATATAGATTTCAACATTAATCATAAAAGAACCTGTGAGTTAATAGTTACCATACAATTCAATCCTTCCACCATACAATGTCCCAATTAAATATAAGACATGGATTTACTGTCAAGTCTTATTTTATTTAATTATATGTATTTCGATTAGAAAATGCGCAACTCCAAATAATGCAAATTAAAAACTCCTTTCTAATTTCATTTCACCTTGGCCAAGGATTCCTGGGTTGTCATTTAACGAATCACATAGGACATATCTCCTCTTTTACTAGAGGTGGTAGATTCTTTATTGATCATTCATTATCTCCATATGTAACTCATTATACCCAAGCATACCCTATATATGCCTTAAAAGGTCTTAAGGAATAAGTCAAAGTATAATTTGTTACATATAAGATACTATGATGATCTCAAGTCCAAGGATCACTTGTACTACTATCACATTAGGAATTTCTATTGACATGCGAGTAAAACTCCATTAGGTATTCCATAGCGAATCACGTTTAGTGAACTTATTCTCCAATAAGCACCTACATACTTGCTTTAGTGTCTCCACACAAATGATCATGAGATCAATCATCCTCATCCAATGAGCAAGCAACATATGTACCAATCTATCCGGATTTACTAATCCCCTTTTTAGTAATCCCACGATTGGGAACTATTTTAGTTTTAAAACTTTCTAAGAATTTAGATCTCATTAGCATGATCATCATCATGATTCTAAAAGCTTTGCTTAAAACTATGGGTTATTTACATATTATAAAAACAGCAACATGTAGATAATTAAATGCCTTTAATAAATGAATATTTTATTAATAAATAAGTAAGATTGTTTACAAAGTACGTGCTTTATCATCATACATGATTGGCTTGTATGCACACTACTATCATCAATAGTAGCAATCCAATGACTATCGCGTTCAAAACGATGCATAAATCTCACACAAGACTTCATTTAAGGAGACCTTCATATTGTATCATTGGTTCTCTAAAATTGTCAAAGAAAAAGGTGATTAGGAGTCCTATTACTTTGTTCTATTTTGATTAGCATCAAAAGGAGCAATCCCATGACTATCGCGTTAAAAACGATGCGTACATCTCACACAAGTCTTGATTTAGGGAGTCCTTCTTACTGTTTCATTGGTTCTCTCAAATTGTCAAAGTAATATGAGATTATGAGTCCTATGACTTCTTTCTAGTTTGATTAGCATCAAAAGGATCAATCCTATCACTAGTGCCTTCAAAACGATCCGTACATCTCACATAAGTCTGCATTTAGGAAGACCTTCTTATTGTTTCATTAGTTCTCTCAAATTATAAAAATATAGGTGATTATGAGTCCTATTACTTCATTATAGTTTAAATTAGCATCAAAAGGAGCAATCCCATCACTATCGCGTCCAAAATGATGCGTAGACCACACATAAGTTTTTATTTAGGGAGACCTTCATATTGTTTCATTGGTGGTTTCAAATTTACAAAGAAAGAGGTGATTAAGAGTTGTATTATTTCGTTCTAGTTTGATTAGCGTCAAAAGGAGAAACCCATGACTATCGCATTCAAAACAATGCGTACATCTCACACAAGTTTTCATTTAGGGAGACCTTCATATTATTTAATTGGTTCTCAAAAACTATCAAAGAAAGAGGTGATTAGAAGTCCTATAACTTCGCTCTAGTTTGATTAGCATCAAAAGTAGCAATCCCATGACTATCGCGTTCAAAACCATGCGTACATCTCACACAAGTCTTCATTTAAGGAGACATTCTTATTATTTCATTGGTTTTGTAAAATTGTCAAAAAAAGAGGTGATTCGAAGTCCAATTAGTTCGTTCTAATTTGATTAACATCTAAAGGAGCAATCCCATGACTATCGCGTTAAAAATGATGCGTACATCTCACACAAGTCTTGATTCAAAAGACCTTCTTATTGTTTCATTGGTTCTCTCAAATTGTAAAAGAAAGATGTGATTATGAGTCCTATGACAACTTTCTAGTTTGATTATCATCAAAAGGAGCAATCCTATCACTAGTGCCTTAAAAACGATCCGTACATCTCTCACACAAGTCTTCATTTCGGGAGAACTTTTTATTGTTTCATTGTTTCTCTCAAATTGTCAAAATATAGGTGATTATGAGTCCTATTACGTCGTTCTAGTTGAAATTAGCAACAAAAGGAGCAATCCCATCACTATCGCGTCCAAAACGATACGTAGACCTCACACAAGTCTTCACTTAGGGAGACCTTCATATTATTTCATTGGTTATTTTACATTTACAAAAAAAGAGGTGATTAAGAGTTATATTACTTTGTTCTAGTTTGATTAGCGTCAAAAGAAGAAACCCATGACTATCGCATTCAAAATAATGCGTACATCTCACACAAGTTTTCTTTTAGGGAGACATTCTTATTATTTCATTGGTTCTCTAAAATTGTCAAAGAAAGAGGTGATTAGGAGTCCTGTAACTTTGTTCTAGTTTGATTATCATAAAAAGTAGCAATCCTATGACTATCTAATTCAAAACAATGCATTCATCTCACACAAGTCTTCATTTAAGGAGTCATTCTTATTGTTTCAATGGTTCTCTAAACTTATCAGAGAAAGAGGTGATTAGGAGTCCTATTACTTCGTTCTAATTTGATTAGTATCAAAAGGAGTATTCCCATGACTATAGCGTTAAAAACGATGCGTACATCTCACACAAGTCTTTATTTAAGGAGACCTTCTTATTGTTTCATTGGTTCTCTGAAATTATAAAAGAAATATTTGATTATGAGTCCTATAACTTTTTTCTAGTTTGATTGGCATCAAAAGAGCAATCCTATCACTAATGCCTTAAAAATGATCCATACATCGCTCACACAAATCTTTTTTTAGGGAAACCTTTTTATTGATTCATTGGTTCCCTCAAATTATCAAAGAAAGATATGATTATGAGTCCTATGACTTCGTTTTAGTCTGATTAGCATCAAAAGGAGCAGTCATATCACTAGTTATTTCAAAACGATCCGTACATCTCACACAAATCTTTATTTTGGGAAACCTTCTTATTGTTTCATTAGTTCTCTCAAATTATAAAAATATAAGGTGATTATAAGACCTATTGCTTTGTTCTAGTTAAAATTAGCATCAAAAGGAGCAATCTCATTACTATCGCGTCCAAAATAATGCGTAGATCTCACACAAGTCTTCATTTACGGAGACCTTCATATTGTTTCATTAGTAGTTTCAAATTTACAAAGAAAGAGGTGATTAAGAGTTGTTTTATTTCGTTCTAGTTTTATTAGCGTCAAAAGGAGAAGCCCATGACTATCGCTTTCAAAACCATGCGTACATATCACACAAGTATTCATTTAGGGAGACCTTCTTATTGTTTCATTGGTTCTCTAAAATTGTCAAAGAAAGAGGTGATTAGGAGTCCCATAACTTTGTTCTAGTTTAATTAGCATCAAAAGTAGCAATCCAATGACTATCGCGTTCAAAACGATGCGTACATCTCACGCAAGTCTTCATTTAAGGAGACCTTCTTATTGTTTCACTGGATCTCTAAAATTGTCAAAGAAAGAGGTGATTAGGAGTCCTATTACTTCGTTCTAATTTGATTAGCATTAAAAGGAGTAATCCTATGACTATCGCGTTCAAAACGATGCGTTCATATCACATAATTCTTTATTTAAGGAGACATTCTTATTGTTTCATTGGTTCTCTAAAATTATCAAAGAAAGAGGTGATTAGGAGTCATATTACTTCGTTCTAATTTGATTAGCATCTACAGGAGCAATCCCATTACTATCGCGTTAAAAACGATGCGTACATCTCACACAAGTCTTGATTTAGGAAGACCTTCTTATTGTTTCATTGGTTCTCTCAAATTGTCTAAAAAAGATATGGATATGAGTCCTGTGACTTCTTTCTAGTTTGATTAGCATCAAAAGGAGCAATCTTATCACAAGTGCCTTAAAAATGATCCGTACATCTCTCACACAAGTCTTCATTTTGGGAGACATTTTTATTGTTTCATTGGTTCTCTCAAATTGTCAAAGAAATATGTGATTATGAGTCTTATGACTTCTTTCTAGTTAGATTAGCATCAAAAGGAGTAATTCTATCACTAGTGCCTTCAAAACGATGCGTACATCTCACACAAGTTTTCATTTAAGGAGACCTTCTTATTATTTCATTGGTTCTCTAAAATTGTCAAAGAAAGAGGCGATTATGAGTCCTATTATTTCGTCATAATTTGATTAGCATCAAAACGAGCAATCCCATGACTATTGCGTTAAAAATGATTTGTACATCTCACACAAGTCTTGATTTAGGGAGACCTTCTTATTGTTTCATTGGCTCTCTCAAATTGTCTAAAAAAGATATGGATATGAGTCCTATGACTTCTTTCTAGTTTGATTAGCCTCAAAAGGAGCAATCTTATCACAAGTGCCTTAAAAATGATCCGTACATCTCTCACACAAGTCTTCATTTTGGGAGACCTTTTTATTGTTTCATTGGTTCTCTCAAATTGTCAAAGAAATATGTAATTATGAGTCTTATGACTTCTTTCTAGTTAGATTAGCATCAAAAGGAGTAATTCTATCACTAGTGCCTTCAAAACAATCCATACATCTCACACAAGTCTTCATTTATGGAAACCTTTTTATTATTTCATTAGTTCTCTCAATTTGTCAAAATATAGGTGATTATGAGTCCTATTACTTCGTTCTAGTTGAAATTAGCATTAAAAGAAGCAATCCTATCACTATCGCGTCCAAAACGATGCGTAGATCTCACACAAGTCTTCATTTAGGGAGACCTTTATAAAAAAAAATTTGCTAACTCAAGCTTAAATCTTAACATTCTTGCCTTTAGCAGGAATGGATCCTAAGACCTTTTGGACTCAAAGCTTTATGAGAGGAGACCTTTATATTGTTTCATTGGTAGTTTCAAAATCACAAAGAAAGAGGTGATTAAGAGTTGTTTTATTTCGTTCTAGTTTTATTAGCGTCAAAAGGAGAAACCCATGACTATCAGGTTCAAAACTATGCGTACATGTCACACAAGTCTTCATTTAGGGAGACCTTCTTATTATTTCATTGATTCTCTAAAATTGTCAAAGAAAGAGGTGATTAGGAGTCCTATTACTTTATTCTAAATTGATTACCATCAAAAGGAGCAATCCCATGACTATCGCATTAAAAACGATGCGTACATCTCACACAAGTCCTTATTTAGGGAGACCTTCTTATTGTTTCATTGGTTCTCTAAAACTGTCAAAGAAAGAGGTGATTAGGAGTCCTATAACTTCGTTCTAGTTTGATTAGCATCAAACGTAGCAATTCCAAGATTATCGCGTTAAAGAACGATGCATACATCTCTCACACAAGTCTTGATTTAGGGAGACCTTCTTATTGTTTTATTGGTTATCTCAAATTGTCAAAGAAAAATGTGATTATGAGTCCTATGACTTCTTTCTAGTTTGATTAGCATCAAAAGGAGCAATCCTATTACTAGTGCCTTCCAAACGATATATACATCTCACACAAGTCTTAATTTTGGGAGACCTTCTTATTGTTTCATTAGTTCTCTCAAATTATAAAAATATAAGGTGATTATGAGACTTATTGCTTTTTTCTAGTTGAAATTAGCATCAAAAGGAGCAATGCCATCACTATCGCGTCCAAAACAATGCGTAGATCTCACACAAGTCTTTATTTAGGGAGTCCTTCATATTGTTTCATTGGTAGTTTTAAATTTACAAAGAAAGAGGTGATTAAGAGTTCTTTTATTTTGTTATAGTTTTATTAGCGTCAAAAGGAGAAACCCATGACTATCGCATTCAAAACCATGCGTACATATCACACAAGTCTTCATTTAGGGAGACCTTCTTATTATTTCATTGGTTCTCTAAAATTGTCAAAGAAAGAGGTGATTAGGAGTCCTATAACTTCGTTCTAGTTTGATTAGCATCAAAAGTAGCAATCCCATGACTATCGCGTTCAAAACGATGCATACATCTCACACAAGTCTTCATTTAAGGAAACCTTCTTATTGTTTCATTGGTTCACTAAAATTGTCAAAGAGGTGATTAGGAGTCCTATTACTTTGTTCTAATTTGATTAGCATCAAAAGGAGCAATCTCACGACTATCGCGTTAAAAACAATGCTTACATCTCACACAAGTCTTGATTTAGGGAGTCCTTCTTATTATTTCATTGATTTTCTTATATTGTCAAAGAAAGATGTGATTATGAGTCATATGACTTCTTTCTAGTTTTATTAGCATCAAAAGGATCATTCCTGTCACTAGTGCCTTCTAAACGATCCGTACATCTCACATAATTCTTCATTTAGGAAGACCTTCTTATTGTTTGATTAGTTCTCTAGGTGATTATGAGTCCTATTACTTCATTCTAGTTGAAATTAGCATAAAATTGAGCAATCCCATCACTATCGCATCTAAAACGATGCGTAGACCTCACACAAGTCTTCATTTAGGAAGACCTTCATATTATTTCATTGGTGGTTTCAAATTTACAAAGAAAGAGGTGATTAAGAGTTGTATTATTTCGTTCTAGTTTGATTAACGTCAAAAGGAGAAATCCATGACTATCGCGTACAAAGTAATGCTTACATCTCACACAAGTTTTCATTTAGGGAGACCTTCTTATTATTTATTGGTTCTCTAAAACTGTCAAAGAAAGAGGTGATTAGGAGTCCTATAACTTCGTTCTAGTTTGATTAGCATCAAAAGTAGCAATCCCATTACTATCGCATTCAAAATGATGCGTTCATCTCAGACAAGACTTTATTTAAGGAGACATTCTTATTATTTCATTAGTTCTTGAAAATTGTCAAAGAAAGAGGTGATTAGGAGTTCTATTACTTCGTTCTATTTTGATTAGCATATAAAGGAGCAATCCCATGACTATCGCGTTAAAAACGATGCGTATATCTCACACAAGTCTTGATTTAAAAGGCCTTCTTATTGTTTCATTGGTTCTCTCAAATTGTCAAAGAAAGATGTGATTATGAGTCCTTTGACTTCTTTCTAGTTTGATTAGCATCAAAATGATCAATCCTATCGCTAGTGCCTTCAAAACGATCCGTACATCTCACACAAGTCTTAATTTTAGAAGACCTAATTATTGTTTCATAATTTCTCTCAAATTATAAAAATATAAGGTGATTATGAGACTTATTGCTTTGTTCTAGTTGAAATTAGCATCAAAAGTAGCAGTCCCATCACTATCGCGTCCAAAACGATGCGTGATCTCACACAAGTCTTTATTTAGGGAGACCTACATATTGTTTCATTGGTAGTTTCAAATTTACAAAGAAAGAGGTGATTAAGAGTTGTTTTATTTTGTTCTAGTTTTATTAGCGTCAAAATGAGAAACCCATGACTATCGCGTTCAAAACCATGCCTACATATCACACAAGTCTTCATTTAGGGAGACCGTCATATTGTTTCATTAGTTATCTAAAATTGTCAAAGAAAGAGGTGATTAGGAGTCCTATAACTTCGTTCTAATTTGATTAGCATCAATAGTAGCAATCCAATGACTATCGTGTTCAAAATGATGCATACATCTCACACATGTCTTCATTTGAGGAGACCTTCTTATTGTTTCATTAGTTCTCTAAAATTGTCAATGAAAGAGGTGATTAGATATCCTATTACTTCGTTCTAATTTGATTAGCATCAAAAGGAGCAATCCCACGACTACCGCATTAAAAATGATGCGTACATCTCACTCAAGTCTTGATTTAGGGAGTCCTTATTGATTCATTGGTTCTCTCAAATTATCAAAGAAATATGAGATTATGAGTCCTATGACTTCTTTCTAGTTTGATTAGCATCAAAAGGATCAATAGTATCACTAGTACCTTCAAAACGATCCATACATCTCACATAATTCTTCATTTAGGAAGACCTTCTTATTGTTTCATTAGTTCTCTCAAAATGTCAAAGAAAGATGTGATTATGAGTTCAATTACTTCGTTCTAGTTGAAATTAACATAAAAGAAGTAAACCCATCACTATCGCGTGCAAAACGATGCGTAGACCACACACAAGTCTTTATTTAGGAAGACCTTTATATTATTTCATTGGTGGTTTCAAATTTACAAAGAAAGAGGTGATTAAGAGTTGTATTATTTCGTTCTAGTTCGATTAGCGTCAAAAGGAGAAACCCATGACTATCGCGTTCAAAACAATGCGTAGATCTCACACAAGTTTTCATTTAGGGAGACCTTCTTATTTTTTAATTGGTTCTCTAAAACTTTCAAAGAAAGATGTGATTAGGAGTCCTATAACTTCTTTCAAGTTTGATTAGCATCAAAAGTAGCAATCCCATGACTATAGCGTTCAAAACGACACGTTCATCTCACACAAGTCTTTATTTAAGGAGACATTCTTATTATTTCATTTGTTCTCTAAAATGGTAAAAGAAAGAGGTGATTAGGAGTCCTATTACTTCGTTCTATTTTGATTAGCATCTAAAGGAGCAATCCCATGACTATCGCATTAAAAACGATGCGTACATCTCACACAAGTCTTGATTTAAAAGACCTTCTTATTGTTTCATTGGTTCTCCCAAATTGTGAAAGAAAAATGTGATTATGAGCCCTATGACTTCTTTCTAGTTTGATTAGCATCAAAAGAATCAATCCTATAACTAGTGCCTTCAAAACGTACCATACATCTGACACAAGTCTTCATTTAGGAGACCTTCTTATTGTTTCATTAGTTCTCTCAGATTGTCAAAATATAGGTGATTATGAGTCCTATTCATTCATTCTAGTTGAAATTAAAATAAAAAAGAGCAATCCCATCACTATCGCGTCCAAAACGATGTGTGACCTCACACAAGTCTTCATTTAGGGAGTTCTTCATATTGTTTCATTGGTGGTTTCAAATTTACAAAGAAAGAGGTGATTAAAAGTTGTATTAATTCATTCTAGTTTGTTAGCCTCAAAAAGAGAAACCCATGACTATCACGTTCAAAACAATGCGTACATCTCACACAAGTTTTCATTTAGGGATACCTTCTTATTATTCTATTGGTTCTCAAAAACTGTCAAAGAAAGAGGTGATTAAGAGTCCTATTACTAGACCTTCTTATTGTTTCATTAGTTCTCTCAAATTGTAAAAATATAAGATGATTATGAGACCTATTGCTTTGTTCTAGTTGAAATTAGCATCAAAAGGACCAATACCATCCATATTGCGTCCAACACGATGCGTATACCTCACACAAATCTTCATTTAGGGAGACCTTCATACTGTTTCTTTGGTTGTTTCAAATTTACAAAGAAAGAGGTGATTAATAGTTGTATTACTTCGTTCTAGTTTGAGTAGCGTCAAAAAAAGAAACACATGACTATTGCGTTCAAAACAAAACATACATCTCACACAAATCTTCATTTAGGCAGACCTTCTTATTGTTTTCTTGGTTCTCTAAAATTGACAAAAAAAGAGGTGATTAGGAGTCATATTACTTCGTTCTAATTTGATTAGCATCAAAAGGAGCAATCCCGTGACTATCGCATTAAAAACGATGCGTCCATCTCACACAAGTCTTGATTTAGGGAGACCTTTTATTATTTTATTGGTTCTCTCAAATTGTCAAAGAAAGCTGTGATTATGAGTCCTATAACTTCTTTCTAGTTTGATTAGCATCAAAAGGATCAATTCTATCACTAGTGCCTTCAAAACGATCCTTACATCTCACACAAGTCTTCATTGAGGGAGACCTTCATATTGTTTTATTAGTTCTTTCAAATTGTCAAAATATAGGGTATTATGAGTCCTATTACTTTGTTGTAGTTGAAATTAGCATCACAAGAAGCAATCCCATCTCTATAGCATCCAAAACGATGCATAGACCTCACACAAGTCTTCATTTAGGGAGACCTTCATATTATTTCATTGGTGGTTTCAAATTTACCAAGAAAGAAGTATTTAAGAGTTGTATTATTTCGTTCAAGTTTGATTAGCGTCAAAAGGAGAAGCCTATGACTATTGCGTTCAAAATAATGCGTACATATCACACAAGTTTTCATTTAGGGAGACCTTCTTATTGTTTCATTGGTTCTCTAAAACTGTCAAACAAAGAGGTGATTAGAAGTCTTATAATTTCATTCTAGTTTGATTAGCATCAAAAGTAGCAATCCCATGATTATCGTGTTCAAAACGATGCGCTCATCTCACGCAAGTCTTTATTTAAGGAGACATTCTTATTGTTTCATTGGTTCTCTAAAATTGTCAATGAAAGAGGTGATTAGGAGTCCTATTACTTCGTTCTAATTTGATTAGCATCTAAAGGAGCAATCCCATTACTATCGCGTTAAAAACGATGCGTACATCTCACACAAGTCTTGATTTAGAGAGACCTTCTTATTGTTTCAATTGTTCTCTCAAATTGTCAAAGAAAGATGTGATTATGAGTCCTATGACTTCTTTCTAGTTTGATTAGCATCAAAAGGATCAATCCTATTACTAGTGCCTTCAAAACGATCTGTATATATCTCACACAAGTCTTCATTTAGGGAGACATTCTTATTGTTTTATTAGTTCCCTTAAATTGTCAAAATATAAGTGATTATGAGTCCTATTACTTCGTTCTAGTTAAAATTAGCATCAAAAGGAGCAATCCCATCACTGTCGCGTCCAAAATAATGCGTAGACCTCACACAAATCTTCATTTAGGGAGACCTTCATATTGTTTCATTGGTTGTTTTAAATTTACAAAGAAACAGGTGATTAAGAGTTGTACTACTCCATTCTAGTTTGATTAGCGTCAAAATGACAAGCCCATGACTATCGCGTTCAAAATAATGCGTACATCCCACACAAGTTTTCTTTTAGGGAGACTAACTTGTTGTTTCATTGGTTCTCTAAAATTGTCAAATAAAGAGGTGATTAGGAGTCCTATAACTTTGTTCTAGTTTGATTATCATCAAAAGTAGCAATTCCATGACTATCGCATTCAAAACGATGCATTCATCTCACACAAGTCTTCATTTAAAAAGATATTCTTATTGTTTCACTGGTTCTCTAAAATTGTCAAGAAAAAAGGCGATTAGGAGTCCTATTACTTCGTTCTACATTGATTAGTATCAAAAGGAGCAATTCCATGACTATCGCGCTAAAAATGATGCGTACATCTCACACAAGTCTTGATTTAGGAAGGCCTTCTTATTATTTCATTGGTTCTCTCAAAATGTCAAAGAAAGATGTGATTATGAGTCCTCTAACTTGTTTCTAGTTTGATTAGCATCAAAAGGGCAATCCTATCACTAATACCTTAAAAACGATCCATACATCGCTCACACAAATCTTTATTTAGGGAGACCTTTTTATTGTTTCATTGGTTCCCTCAAATTGTCAAAGAAAGATGTGATTATGAGTCCTATGACTTCTTTCTAGTTTTCTTAGCATCAAAAGGAGCAATCCTATCACTAGTGACTTAAAAACGATCTGTACATCTCTCAGACAAGTCTTCATTTCGGTAGAACTTTTTATTGTTTCATTGGTTCTCTCAAATTGTCAAAGAAAGATGTGATTCTGAGTCCTATGACTTCTTTCTAGTTCGATTAGCATCAAATGGAGTAATTCTATCACTAGTGCCTTCAAAACGATCCGTACATCTCACATTAGTCTTCATTTTGGGAGACCTTCTTATTGTTTCATTAGTTCTTTCAAATTATAAAAATATAAGGTGATTATGAGACCTATTGCTTTGTTCTAGTTGAAATTAGCATTAAAAGGAGCAATCCCATCACTATCGCGTCCAAAACGATGCGTAGACCTCACACAAGTCAACATTTAGGGAGACATTTATATTGTTTCATTGGTTGTTTTAAATTTACAAATAAAGAGGTGATTAATAGTTGTATTACTTCATTCTAGTTTGATTAGCGTCATAAAGAGAAACCCATGAATATCGCGTTCAAAATAATGCGTACATCTCACACAAGTTCTCACACATGTTTTCATTTAGGCAGACCTTCCTTATTGTTTAATTGGATCTCTAATATTGTCAAACAAAGAGGTGATTAGGAGTCCTATAACTTTGTCTAATTTGATTAGCATCAAAAGTAGCAATCCCATGACTATCGCGTTCAAAACGAGGTGCACATCTCACACAAGTCTTCATTTAAGGAGGTCTTCTTATTGCTTCATTGGTTCTCTATAATTGTCGAAGAAAGAGGAGATTAGGAGTCCTATTACTTTGTTCTAATTTGATTAACATCAAAAGGAGCAATTCCATGACTATCGCGTTAAAAACGATGCGTACATCTCACACAAGTCTTGATTTTGGGACACTTTATTTTTGTTTCATTGGTTCTCTCAAATTATCAAAGAAAGATGAGATTATAAGTCCTATGACTTCTTTTTAGTTTGATTAGCATCAAAATGATCAATCCTATTACTAGTACATTAAAAACGATCTGTACATCTCACACAAGTCTTCATTTAGGGAGACATTCTTATTGTTTTATTAGTTCTCTCAAATTGTCAAAATATAGATGATTATGAGTCCTATTACTTCGTTCTAGTTGAAATTAGCATCAAAAAGAGCAATCCCATCACTATCGCGTCCAAAATAATGCGTAGACCTCACACAAGTCTTTATTTAGGGAGACCTTCATATTGTTTCATTGGTTGTTTTAAATTTACAAAGAAACAGGTGATTAAGAGTTGCATCAAAAGGAGCAATCCTATCACAAGTGCCTTAAAAACGATCTATACATCTCTCACACAAGTCTTCATTTAGGGAGACCTTTTTATTGTTTCATTGGTTACCAAATTGTCAAAGAAAGATGTGATTATGAGTCCTATGACTTCTTTCTAGTTTTATTAGCATCAAAAAGAGCAATCCTATCACTAGTGCCTTCAAAACGATCCGAACATCTCACACAAGACTTTATTTTGGGAGACCTTCTTATTGTTTCATTAGTTCTCTCAAATTATAAAAATATAAGGTAATTATGAGACCTACTGCATTGTTCTAGTTGAAATTAGCATTAAAAGAAGCAATCCCATCACTATCGAGTCTAAAACGATGAGTAGACCTCACACAAGTCTACATTTAGGGAGACCTTTATATTATTTCATTGGTTATTTTAAATTTATAAATAAAGAGGTGATTAATAGTTGTTTTATTTTGTTCTAGTTTTATTAGCGTCAAAAGGAGAAACCCATGACTATCGCGTTCAAACCCATACGTACATATCACACAAGTCTTCATTTAGGGAGACCTTCTTATTATTTCATTGGTTCTATAAAATTATCAAAGAAAGAGGTGATTAGGAGTCCTATGACTTCTTTCTAGTTTGATTAGCATCAAAAGGATCAATCCTATTACTAGTGAATTCAAAACGATCTGTACATCTCACACAAGTCTTCATTTAGGGTGACATTCTTATTGTTTCATTAGTTCTCTCAAATTGTCAAAATATAGATGATTATGAGTCCTATTACTTCGTTCTAGTTGAAATTATTAGCATCAAAAGGAGCAATCCCATAACTATCGCATCCAAAACAATGCGTAGACCTCACACAAGTCTTTATTTAGGGAAACCTTCATATTGTTTCATTGGTTGTTTTAAATTTACAAAGAAACAGGTGATTAAGAGTTGTATTACTTCGTTCTAGTTTGATTAGCGTCAAAAAGAGAAACCCATGACTATCGCGTTCAAAACAAAACGTACATCTCACATAAGTTTTCATTTAGGCAGAACTTCTTATTGTTTCATTGGTTCCCTAAAATTGTAAAAAAAGAGGTGATTAGGAGTCCTATAACTTTGTTCTAGTTTGATTAGCATCAAAAGTAGCAATCCCATGCCTATCGCGTTCAAAACGATGCGTACATCTCACACAAGTCTTCATTTAAGGAGGCCTTCTTATAGTTTCTTTGGTTCTCTAAAATTGTCAAAAAAAAGAGGTGATTAGGAATCCTATTACTTCGTTCTAATTTGATTAGTATCAAAAAGAGCAATTCCATGACTATCGCATTAAAAACGATGTGTACATCTCACACAAGTCTTGATTTAAGGAGACATTTTTATTATTTTATTGGTCCTATTAAATTGCCAAAGAAAGATGTGATTGTGAGTCCTATAACTTCTTTCTAGTTTGATTAGCATCAAAAGGAGCAATCATATAACTAGTGCCATCAAAACAATTCGTACATTTCACACAAGTCTTCATTTAGGGAGACCTTCTTATTATTTTATTGGTGGTTTCGAATTTACAAAGAAAAAAGTGATTAAGAGTTGTATTATTTCGTTCATGTTTGATTAGCGTCAAAAGAAGAAGCCCATGACTATCGCGTTCAAAATAATGCGTACATCCCACTAAAGTTTTTATTTAGGGAGACCTTCTTATTGTTTCATTGGTTCTCTAAAACTATCAAAGAAAGAGGTGATTAGAAGTCTTTTAATTTCATTCTAGTTTGATTAGCATCAAAAGTAGCAATCCCATGACTATCGCGTTCAAAACGATGCGTTCATCTCACACATATCTTTATTTAAGGAGACATTCTTATTGTTTCATTGGTTCTCTAAAATTGTCAAGAAAAGAGGTGATTAGCAGTCCTATTACTTCGTTCTAATTTGATTAGCATCAAAAGGAGCAATTCTATGACTATCGCGTTAAAAACGATGCGTACATCTCACACAAGTCTTGATTTTGGGAGACCATATTATTGTTTCATTGGTTTTCTCAAATTGTCAAAGAAAGATGTGATTATGAGTCCTATGACTTCTTTCTAATTTAATTAGCATCAAAAGAATCAATCCTGTAACTAGTGCCTTCAAAACGATCTTGACAACTCACACAAGTCTTCATTTAGGGAGACCTTTTTGTTGTTTCATTAGTTCTCTTAAATTATCAAAATATAGGTGATTATGAGTCCTATTACTTCGTTTCAGTTGAAATTAGCATCAAAAGGAGCAATCCCATCACTATCGCGTCCAAAACGATGAGTAGACCTCACACAAGTCTTCATTTAGGGAGACCTTCATATTATTTAATTGGTTGTTTTAAATTTACAAAGAAACAGGTGATTAAGAGTTGTATTACTTTGTTCTAGTTTGATTAGCGTCAAAAAGAGAAATCCATGACTATCGAGTTCAAAAGAATGCGTACATCTCACACAAGTTTTTATTTAAGGAGACCTTCTTATTGTTTCATTGGTTCTCTAAAATTGTCAAAGAAAGAGGTGATTAGAAGTCCTATAACTTTGTTCTAGTTTGATTATCATCAAAAGTAGCAATCCCATGACTATCGCATTCAAAACGATGCATTCATCTCACACAAGTCTTCATTTAAAAAGAGATTCTTATTGTTTCATTGGTACTCTAAAATTGTCAAGAAAAGTGGTGATTAGGAGTCCTATTACTTCGTTCTACATTGATTAGCATCAAAAGAAGTAATCTCATGATTATCGAGTTAAAAATGATACGTACATCTCACACAAGTCTTGATTTAGGGAGACCTTCTTATTATTTGATTGGTTCTCTCAAATTGTCAATGAAAGATGCGATTATGAGTCCTATAACTTTTTTCTAGTTTGATTAGCATCAAAAGGGGCAATCCTATCACTAATGCCTTAAAAACGATCCATACATCGCTCACACAAATCTTTATTTAGGGAGACCTTTTTATTGTTTCATTGGTTCCCTCAAATTGTCAAAAAAAGATGGGATTATGAGTCCTATGACTTCGTTCTAGTTTGATTAGCATCAAAAGGAGCAGTCATATCACTAATCCTTTCAAAATGATCCGTACATCTCACACAAGTCTTTATTTTGGGAGACCTTCTTATTGTTTCATTAGTTCTCTCAAATTATATAAATATAAGTTGATTATGAGACCTATTGCTTTGTTCGAGTTGATATTAGCATCAAAAAGAGCAATCTCATTACTATCGCGTCCAAAACGATGCGTAAATCTCACACAAGTCTTCATTTAGGGAGACCTTAATATTGTTTCATTGGTAGTTTCAAATTTACAAAGAAAGAGGTGATTATGAGTTGTTTTATTTCTTTCTAGTTTTATTAGCGTCAAGAGGAGAAACCCATGACTATCGCGTTCAAAACCATGCGTACATATCACACAAGTCTTCATTTAGGGAGACCTTTTTAATTTTTCATTGGTTCTCTAAAATTGTCAAAGAAAGAGGTGATTAGGAGTCATATAACTTTGTTCTAGTTTAATTAGCATCAAAAGTAGCAATCCCATTACTATCGCTTCCAAAGCGATGCGTACATCTCACACAAGTCTTCATTTAAGGAGACCTTTTTATTGTTTCATTGTTTCTCTAAAATTTTCAAAGAAAGAGGTGATTAGGAGACCTATTATTTCATTCTAATTTAATTAGCATCAAAAGGAGCAATCCCATGACTATCGCATTAAAAACGATGCGTACATCTCACACAAGTCTTGATTTAGGTAGACCTTTTTACTATTTCAATGGTTCTCTAAAATTGTCAAAGAAAGAGGTGATTATGAGTCCTATTACTTCGTTCTAATTTGATTAGCATCTAATAGAGCAATCCCATAAATATCGCGTTAAAAACGATGCGTACATCTTCCACAAGTCTCGATTTAGGGAGACATTTTTATTGTTTAATTGGTTCTATTAAATTATCAAAGAAACATGTGATTATGAGTCCTATGACTTCTTTCTAGTTTAATTAACATCAAAAGGAGCAATTATATAACTAGTGCCATCAAAATAATCTGTACATCTCACACAAGTCTTCATTTAGGGAGGCCTTCTTATTGTTTCATTCGTTCTCTCAAATTGTCAAAATATAGGTTATTATGAGTCCTAATACTTCGTTCTAGTTAAAATTTGCATCCAAAGGAGCAATCCCATCACTATTGCATCTAAAATGATGCGTAGACCTCACACAAGTTTTCATTTAGGGAGACCTTTTTTTTTGTTAATGTGGAGTTTCCCAACCGCTATCGGACTAAGTCTCCCCTCCCCGGACCAGGCTTTGCGCACAGGCTAAGACCTTCATATTGTTTCATTGGTTATTTCAAATTTACAAAGAAAGAGGCGATTAAGACTTGTATTACTTCATTTTAGTTTGATTAGCTTCAAAAGGAGAAACCCATGACTATCGCGTTCAAAATAATGCGTACATACCACACAAGTTTTCATTTAGTGAGACCTTCTTTTTGTTTCGTTGATTTTCTAAAATTATCAAAGAAAGAGGTGATTAGGAGTCCTATAATTTCGTTCTAGTTTGATTAGTATCAAAAGTAGCAATCCCATGACTATCGCGTTCAAAACGATGTGTTCATCTCACACAAGTCTTCATTTAAGGAGACATTCTTATTATTTCATTGGTTCTCTAAAATTGTCAAAGAAAGAGGTGATTAGTAGTCATATTACTTCGTTCTAATTTGATTAGCATCAAAAGGAGCAATCCCATGACTATCGCGTTAAAAACGATGCGTACATCTCACACAAGTCTTGATTTAGGTAGACCTTCTTATTGTTTCATCAGTTCTCTCAAATTGTCAAAGAAAGTTGGGATTATGAGTCCTATAACTTCTTTCTAGTTTGATTAACAACAAAAGGGGCAATTCTATCATTAGAGCCTTAAAAACTATCCGTACATCTCTCACACAAGTCTTCATTTAGAGAGATCTTTTTATTATTTCATTGGTTCCCTCAAATTGTTAAAGAAAGATGTGATTATAAGTCCTATAACTTCGTTCTAGTTTAATTAGCATCAAAAGGAGCAGTCATATCACTAGTGCCTTCAAATTGATCAGTACGTCTCACACAAGTCTTCATTTTGGGAGACATTCTTATTGTTTCATTAGTTCTCTCAAATTATAAAAATATAAGGTGATTATGAGACCTATTGCTTTGTTCTAGTTGAAATTAGCATCAAAAGAAGCAATCCCATTACTATCGCATCCAAAACGATGCATAAATCTCACATAAGTCTTTTGTTAGGGAGGCCTTCATATTGTTTCATTGGTAGTTTCAAATTTACAAAGAAAGAGGTGATTAATAGTTATTTTATTTCGTTCTAGTCTTGTTAGCGTTAAAAGGAGAAACCCATGACTATCGCGTTCAAAACCATGGGAACATATCACACAAGTTTTTATTTATGGAGACATTCTTATTGTTTCATTGGTTCTCTAAAATTGTCAAAGAAAGAGGTGATTAGGAGTCATATAACTTTGTTCTAGTTTAATTAGCATCAAAAGTAGCAATCACATTACTATCGCGTTCAAAGCGATGCGTACATCTCACACAAGTCTTCATTTAAGGAGACCTTTTTATTGTTTTATTGTTTCTCTAAAATTGTCAAAGAAAGAGGTGATTAGGAGTCCTATTACTTCGTTCTAATTTGATTAGCATGAAAAGGAGCAATCCCATGACTATTGCATTAAAAACGGTGTGTACATCTCACACAAGTCTTGATTTAGGTAGACCTTCTTATTGTTTCTTTGGTTCTCTAAAATTGTCAAAGAAAGAGGTGATTATGAGTCCTATTACGTTTTTCTAGTTTGATTAGCATCAACAGGATCAATCCTATCACTAGTGCCTTCAAAATGATCCGTACATCTCACACTATTCTTCATTTAGAGAGACCTTTTAATTGTTTCATTAGTTCTATCAATTGGTCAAAATATAGGAAATTATGAGTCCTATTACTTCGTTCTAGTTGAAATTAGCATCAAAAGAAGCAATCTCATCACTATCGCGTCCAAAACGATGCGTAGATCTCACACAAGTCTTCATTTAGGGAGACCTTCATATTGTTTCATTGGTAGTTTCAAAATTACAAAGAAAGAGGTGATTAAGAGTTGTTTTATTTTGTTCTAGTTTTATCAGTGTCAAAAGGAGAAACCCATAACTATCACGTTCAAAACTATGCGTACGTATCACACAAGTCTTCATTTAGGGAGACCTTCATATTGTTTTATTGGTTCTCTAAAATTGTCAAAGAAATAGGTGATTAGGAGTCCTATAATTTCATTCTATTTTGATTAGCATCAAAAGTAGCAATGCAATGACTATCGCATTCAAAATGATGTGTTCATCTCACACAAGTCTTTTTTAAGGAGACATTCTTATTGTTTCATTGCTTCTCTAAAATTGTCAAATAAAGAGGTGATTAGGAGTTCTATTACTTCGTTCTAATTTGATTAGCATCAAAAGGGGCAATCCCATGACTATCGTGTTAAAAACGATACATCTCATACAAGTCGTGATTTAGGTAGCCTTCTTATTGTTTCATTGGTTCTCTAAAATTGTCAAAAAAAGAGGTGATTAGGAGTCCTATTACTTTGTTCTAATTTGATTAGCATCTAAAGGAGCAATCCCATGACTATCGCATTAAAAACGGTGCGTACATCTCACACAAGTCATGATTTTGGGAGACCTTCTTATTGTTTCATTGGTTATCTAAAATTGTCAAAGAAAATGTGATTATGAGTCCTATGACTGCTTTCTAGTTTGATTAGCATCGAAAGGAGCAATCCTATCACTAGTGCCTTAAAAACGATTCGAACATCTCTCACACAAGTCTTCATTTTGGGAGACCTTCATATTATTTCATTGGTTGTTTTAAATTTACAAAGAAAGAGGAGATTAAGAGTTATATTACTTCGTTCTAGTTTGATTAGCATCAAAATAAGAAACCCATGACTATCGCGTTTAAAACAATGCGTACATCCCACACAAGTTTTCATTTAGGGAGACCTTCTTATTGTTTCATTGGTTCTCTAAAATTATCAAAGAAATAGGTGATTAGGAGTCCTATAACTTCGTTCTTGTTTGATTATCATCAAAAGTAGCAATCCCATGACTATCGCGTTCAAAACGATGCGTTTATCTCATACAAGTCTTCATTTAAGGAGACATTCTTATTGTTTCATTGGTTCTCTAAAATTGTCAAAGAAAGAGGTGATTAGGAGTCCTATTACTTCGTTCTAATTTGATTAGCATCAAAAGGAGCAATCCCATGACTATCGCGTTAAAAACGATGCGTACTTCTCACACAAGTCTTGATTTAGGTAGACTTTCTTATTATTTCATTGGTTCTCTCAAATTCTCAAAGAAAGTTGTGATTATGAGTCCTATAACTTCTTTCTAGTTTGATTAGAATCAAAATGGGCAATCCTATCACTAGTGCCTTAAAAACGATCCCTACATCTCTCACACAAGTCTTTATTTATAGAGACCTTTTAATTGTTTCATTGGTTCCCTCAAATTGTTAAAGAAAGATGTGATTACGAGTCCTATGACTTCATTCTAGTTTTATTAGCATCAAAAGGAGGAGCCATATCACTAGCGACTTCAAAACGAACAATATATCTCACACAAGTCTTCATTTTGGGAGACATTCTTATTGTTTCATTAGTTCTCTCAAATTATAAAAATATAAGGTGATTATGAGACCTATTGTTTTGTTCTAGTTGAAATTTGAAACAAAAGAAGCAATTCCATTACTATCTCGTCCAAAACGATGCGTAGATCTCACACAAGTCTTCATTTAGGGAGACCTTCATATTGTTTCATTGATAATTTCAAATTTACAAAGAAAGAGATGATTAAGTGTTGTTTTATTTCGTTATAGTTTTATTAACGTCAAAAGGAGAAACCCATGACTATCGCGTTCAAAACCATGCGTACATATCACACAAGTCTTCATTTAGGGAGACCTTCTTATTGTTTCATTGGTTCTCTAAAATTGTCAAAGAAAGACCTGATCAAAAGTTCTATAACTTCGTTCTAGTTTATTAGCATCAAAAGTAGCAATTCCATGACTATTGCGTTCAAAACGATGTGTACATCTCACACAAGTCTTCATTTAAGGAGACCTTCTTATTGTTTCTTTTGTTCTCTAAAATTTCAAAGAAAAAGGTGATTAGGAGCCCTATTACTTCGTTCTAATTTGATTAGTATTAAAAGTAGTAATCCCATGACTATCGCGTTAAAAACGATGACTACATCTAACACAAGTCTTGATTTAGGGAGACATTCTTATTGTTTCATTGGTTCTCTCAAATTATCAAACAAAGATGTGATTATGAGTCCTATGACTTCTTTCTAGTTTGATTAGCATCAAAAGGAGCAATCATATAACTAGTGCCTTCAAAACGATCTGTACATCTCACTTAAGTCTTTATTTAGGGAGACCTTCTTATTGTTTTTGAAGTTCTCTCAAATTGTCAAAATATAGGTGATTATAAGTCTTATTACTTCGTTCTAGTTGAAATTAGAATCAAAAGGAGCAATCCCATCACTATCGCGTCAAAAACGATGCGTAGACCACACACATGTCTTCATTTAGGGAGTCTTTCATATTGTTTCATTAGTTGTTTCAAATTTACAAAGAAAGAGATGATTAAGAGTTGTATTACTTCATTCTAGTTTGATTAGCATCAAAAGGAGAAACCCATGACTATCGCTTTTAAAAACAGTGCGTACATATCACACAAGTTTTCATTTAGGGAGACCTTCTTATTGTTTCGTTGGTTCTCTAAAATTGTCAAAGAAATGGGTGATTAGGAGTCCTATAATTTTGTTCTAGTTTGATTAGCATCAAATATAGCAATCCTATGACTATCACATTCAAAACGATTCATTCATCTCACACAAGTCTTCATTTAAGGAGACGTTCCTATTATTTCATTGGTTTTATAAAATTATCAAAGAAAGAGGTGATTAGGAGTCCTATTACTTCGTTCTAATTTGATTAGCATCAAAAGGAGCAATCCCATGACTATCGCGTTAAAAATGATGCGTACATCTCACACGAGTCTTGATTTAAGAAGACCTTCTTATTGTTTCATTGGTTATTTCAATTTGTCAAAGAAAGATATGATTATGAGTCCTATGACTTCTTTCTAGTTTGATTAGCATCAAAAGAAACAATCCTACCACTAGTGCCTTAAAAACGATCCGTACATCTCTCGCACAAGTCTTCATTTAGGGAGACCTTTTTATTGTTTCATTGGTTCTCTCAAATTGTCAAAGAAAGATGTGATTTTGAGTCCTATGACTTCGTTCTAGTTTGATTAGCATCAAAAGGAATAATCCTATCACTAGTACCTTCAAAACGATCCGTACATCTCACACAAGTCTTCATTTTGGGAGACCTTTTTATTGTTTCATTAGTTTTCTCAAATTATAAAAGTATAAGGCGATTATGAGACCTATTACTTTTTTTCAAGTTGAAATTAGCATCAAAAAAAGCTATCCCATCACTATCGAGTCCAAAACGTTGCGTAGATCTCACACAAGTGTTCATTTAGGGAAACCTTCATATTGTTTCATTGGTAGTTTCAAATTTACAAATAAAGGGGTGATTAGGAGTTCTTTTATATTGTTCAATTTTGTTAGAGTCAAAAGGAGAAACCCATGACTATCGCGTTCAAAACCATGGGTACATATCACATAAGTCTTCATTTATAGAGACCTTCTTATTGTTTTATTGTTCTCTAAAATTGTCAAAGAAAGAGGTGATTAGAAGTCCTATAACTTTGTTCTAGTTTAATTAACATCAAAAGTAGCAATCCCATGACTATCACGTTCAAAACGATGCGTACATCTCACACAAGTCTTCATTTAAGGAGACCTTCTAATTATTTCATTGGTTCTCTAAAATTGTCAAAGAAAGAGGTGAATAGAAGTCCTATTACTTCGTTCTAATTTGATTAGCATCAAAAGGAGATATCCCATGACTATCGCGTTAAAAACGATGTGTACATTTCACACAAGTTTTGATTTAGGGAGACACTCTTATTGTTTCATTGGTTCTTTCAAATTGTCAAAAAAAGATGTGATTATGGGCCCTATGACTTCTTTCTAGTTTGATTAGCATCAAAAGGATCAATCCTATCCCTAATGCCTTCAAAATGATCCGTACATCTCACACAAGTCTTCTTTTAGGGAGACCTTCTTATTGTTTCATTAGTTCTCTCAAATTGTCAAAATATATGTGATTATTAGTCCTATTACTTCGTTCTAGTTAAAATTAGCATCAAAAGGAGCAATCCCATCACTATCGCGTCAAAAACGATGCGTAGACCTCACACAAGTCTTTGTTTAGAGAGACCTTCATATTGGTTCATTGGTTGTTTTAAATTTACAAAGAAAGAGGTGATTCAGAGTTGTATTACTTCGTTCTAGTTTGATTAGTGTCAAAAGACCCATGACTATCGAGTTCAAAACAATGCGTACATCTCACACAAGTTTTTATTTAGGGAGACCTTCTTATTATTTCATTGGTTTTCTAAAATTGTCAAAGAAAGAGGTGATTAGGAGTCCTATAACTTTGTTCTAGTTTGATTATCATCAAAAGTAGCAATCCCATGACTATCGCGTTCAAAACGATGCGTTCATCTCCCACAAGTCTTCATTTAAGAAGACATTCTTATTGTTTCATTGGTTCTCTAAAATTATTAAAGAAAGAGGTGATTAGGAGCCCTATTACTTCGTTCTAATTTGACTAGCATCAAAAAGATCAATCCTATGACTATCGTTGTGACGCCCCCGAATCCGGGTCCCAAGAACCTCAGACTTGGTTCGTTATGGTACTTCATTAACATACATATTTTATCATCTAATGCGGAATAATAAACATATATTGTTTATTTCACATAATTCAATAAAGATATATCATGATTGTACTTTGCTCTTATCTTTATCCTTCTTCAAACTTTCGTCTTAATCTGAAATTTAATATCATGATATAGCAAAAGTGAGCAACGACTTTGCTCAGCAAGTTTAAATTTAATAAAGATATATCATGATTGAAAGAAGAATAAACTTTCAAAACGATGGGTAGACCTCACACAAGTCTTCATTTAGGAAGACCTTTATATTATTTCATTGGTGGTTTCAAATTTACAAAGAAAGAGGTGATTAAGAGTTGTATTATTTCGTTTTAGTTTGATTAGCGTCAAAAGGAGAAACCCATGACTATCGCGTTCAAAACAATGCGTACATCTCACACAAGTTTTTATTTAGGGAGACCTTTTTATTGTTTAATTGGTTCTCTAAAACTGTCAAAGAAAGATGTGATTAGGAGTCCTATAACTTCTTTCTAGTTTGATTAGCATCAACAGTAGAAATCCCATGACTATCGCATTCAAAACGACGTGTTCATCTCACACAAGTCTTTATTTAAGGAGACATTCTTATTATTTCATTAGTTCACTAAAATTGTAAAAGAAAGAGGTGATTAGGAGTCCTATTACTTCGTTCTATTTTGATTAGCATCTAAAGGAGCAATTCCATGACTATCGCATTAAAAACGATGCGTACATCTCGCATAAGTCTTGATTTAAAAGACCTTCTTATTGTTTCATTGGTTCTCTCAAATTGTCAAAGAAAAATGTGATTATGAGTCCTATGACTTCTTTCTAGTTTGATTAGCATCAAAAGGATCAATCCTATAACTAGTGCCTTCAAAACGTACCATACATCTGACACAAGTCTTTAATTAGGGAGACCTTCTTATTGTTTCATTAGTTCTCTCATATTGCCAAAATATAGGCGATTATGAGTCCTATTCATTCATTCTAGCTGAAATTAGCATAAAAAGGAGAAATCCAATTACTATCGCGTCCAAAACGATGCGTGACCTCACACAAGTCTTTATTTAGGGAGTTCTTCATATTGTTTCATTGGTGGTTTCAAATTTACAAAGACAGAGGTGATTAAGAGTGGTATTATTTCGTTCTAGTTTGTTAGCGTCAAAAAGAGAAACCCATGACTATCACGTTCAAAACAATGCGTACATCTCACACAAGTTTTTATTTAGGGAGACCATCTTATTATTTCATTGGTTCTCAAAAACTGTCAAAGAAAGAGGTGATTAGGAGTCCTATAACTTCATTCTAGTTTGATTAGCATCAAAAGTTGAAATCCCATGACTATCGCGTTCAAAACTATGCGTTCATATCACACAAGTCTTTATTTAAGGAGATATTCTTATTATTTCATTGGTTCTTTAAAATTGTCAAAGAAAAAGGTGATTAAGAGTCCTATTACTTTGTTCTAATTTAATTAGCATCTAAAGGAGTAATCCCATAACTATTGCGTTTAAAACAATGCGTACATCTCACATAAGTCTTGATTTAGGAGACCTTCTTATTGTTTCATTGGTTCTCTCAAATTGTCAAAGAAAGATGAGATTATGAGTCCTACGACTTCTTTCTAGTTTGATTAGCATCAAAAGGAGAAATCCTATCACTAGTGCCTTAAAAACGATCCGTACATCTCTCACACAAGTCTTGATTTAGGGAGGCCTTTTTATTGTTTCATTAGCTCTCTAAAATTGCCAAAGAAAGATGTGATTATGAGTCCTATGACTTCTTTCTAGTTTGATTAGCATCAAAAGGATCAATCCTATAACTAGTGCCTTCAAAACGTACCATACATCTGACACAAGTCTTCATTTAGGGAGTCTTTCTTATTGTTTCATTAGTTCTCTTTGCTTTGTTCTAGTTGAAATTAGCATCAAAAGAAGCAATCCCATTACTATCGCATCCAAAACGATGCATAAATCTCACATAAGTCTTCTGTTAGGAGGCCTTCATATTGTTTCATTGGTAGTTTCAAATTTACAAAGAAAGAGGTGATTAATAGTTATTTTATTTCGTTCTAGTCTTGTTAGCGTTAAAAGGAGAAACCCATGACTATCGCGTTCAAAACCATGGGAACATATCACACAAGTTTTTATTTATGGAGACATTCTTATTGTTTCATTGGTTCTCTAAAATTTTCAAAGAAAGAGGTGATTAGGAGTCATATAACTTTGTTCTAGTTTAATTAGCATCAAAAGTAGCAATCACATTACTATCGCGTTCAAAGCGATGCGTACATCTCACATAAGTCTTCATTTAAGGAGACCTTTTTATTGTTTTATTGTTTCTCTAAAATTGTCAAAGAAAGAGGTGATTAGGAGTCCTATTACTTCGTTCTAATTTGATTAGCATGAAAAGGAGCAATCCCATGACTATTGCATTAAAAATGGTGCGTACATCGCACACAAGTCTTGATTTAGGTAGTCCTTCTTATTGTTTCTTTGGTTCTCTAAAATTGTCAAAGAAAGAGGTGATTAGGAGTCCTATTACGTTTTTCTAGTTTGATTAGCATCAACAGGATCAATCCTATCACTAGTGCCTTCAAAACGATCCGTACATCTCACACTATTCTTCATTTAGAGAGACCTTTTAATTGTTTCATTAGTTCTATCAATTGGTCAAAATATAGGAAATTATGAATCCTATTACTTCGTTCTAGTTGAAATTAGCATCAAAAGAACAATCTCATCACTATCGCGTCCAAAACGATGCGTAGATCTCACACAAATCTTCATTTAGGGAGACCTTCATATTGTTTCATTGGTAGTTTCAAAATTACAAAGAAAGAGGTGATTAAGAGTTGTTTTATTTTGTTCTAGTTTTATCAGTGTCAAAAGGAGAAACCCATAACTATCACGTTCAAAACTATGCGTACGTATCACACAAGTCTTCATTTAGGGAGACCTTCATATTGTTTTATTGGTTTTCTAAAATTGTCAAAGAAATAGGTGATTAGGAGTCCTATAATTTCATTCTATTTTGATTAGCATCAAAAGTAGCAATGTAATGACTATCGCATTCAAAATGATGCGTTCATCTCACACAAGTCTTTTTTAAGGAGACATTCTTATTGTTTCATTGCTTCTCTAAAATTGTCAAAGAAAGAGGTGATTAGGAGTTCTATTACTTCGTTCTAATTTGATTAGCATCAAAAGGAGCAATCCCATGACTATCGTGTTAAAAACGATGCGTACATCTCATACAAGTCGTGATTTAGGTAGCCTTCTTATTGTTTCATTGGTTCTCTAAAATTGTCAAAGAAAGAGGTGATTAGGAGTCCTATTACTTTGTTCTAATTTGATTAGCATCTAAAGGAGCAATCCCATGACTATCGCATTAAAAATGGTGCGTACATCTCACACAAGACATGATTTAGGGAGACCTTCTTATTGTTTCATTGGTTATCTAAAATTGTCAAAGAAAATGTGATTATGAGTCCTATGACTGCTTTCTAGTTTGATTAGCATCAAAAGGAGCAATCCTACCACTAGTGCCTTAAAAATGATTCGAACATCTCTCACACAAGTCTTCATTTCGGGAGACCTTCATATTATTTCATTGGTTGTTTTAAATTTACAAAGAAAGAGGAGATTAAGAGTTATATTACTTCGTTCTAGTTTGATTAGCGTCAAAATAAGAAACCCATGACTATCGCGTTTAAAACAATGCGTACATCCCACACAAGTTTTCATTTAGGGAGACCTTCTTATTTTTTCATTGGTTCTCTAAAATTATCAAAGAAATAGGTGATTAGGAGTTCTATAACTTCGTTCTTGTTTGATTATCATCAAAAGGAGCAATCCCATGACTATCGCGTTCAAAACGATGCGTTCATCTCATACAAGTCTTCATTTAAGGAGACATTCTTATTGTTTCATTGGTTCTCTAAAATTGTCAAAGAAAGAGGTGATTAGGAGTCCTATTACTTCGTTCTAATTTGATTAGCATCAAAAGGAGCAATCCCATGACTATCGCGTTAAAAACGATGCGTACTTCTCACACAAGTCTTGATTTAGGTAGACTTTCTTATTATTTCATTGGTTCTCTCAAATTCTCAAAGAAAGTTGTGATTATGAGTCCTATAACTTCTTTCTAGTTTGATTAGCATCAAAATGGGCAATCCTATCACTAGTGCCTTAAAAACGATCCCTACATCTCTCACACAAGTCTTTATTTATAGAGACCTTTTAATTATTTCATTGGTTACCTCAAATTGTTAAAGCAAGATGTTATTACGAGTCCTATGACTTTATTCTAGTTTTATTAGCATCAAAAGGAGGAGCCATATCACTAGCGACTTCAAAACGAACAGTATATCTCACACAAGTCTTCATTTTGGGAGACATTCTTATTGTTTCATTAGTTCTCTCAAATTATAAAAATATAAGGTGATTATGAGAGCTATTGTTTTGTTCTAGTTGAAATTTGAAACAAAAGAAGCAATTCCATTACTATCTCGTCCAAAACGATGCGTAGATCTCACACAAGTCTTCATTTAGGGAGACCTTCATATTGTTTCATTGATAATTTCAAATTTACAAAAAAAGAGATGATTAAGTGTTGTTTTATTTCGTTATAGTTTTATTAACGTCAAAAGGAGAAACCCATGACTATCGCGTTCAAAACCATGCGTACATAGCACACAAGTCTTTATTTAGGGAGACCTTCTTATTGTTTCATTGGTTCTCTAAAATTGTCAAAGAAAGAGCTGATCAAAAGTTCTATAACTTCGTTCTAGTTTATTAGCATCAAAAGTAGCAATTCCATGACTATTGCGTTCAAAACGATGCGTACATCTCACACAAGTCTTCATTTAAGGAGACCTTCTTATTGTTGTTGGGTTTGTACGAAATCGTGACGCAATCAAATTGCAAAAATTAGCGGAAGCATGATATATCAGAGTTTAAAAAAAATTTCTACAAAACCATTACCCGGATCATCCTTTATGCAAATTATTAATTTAAAACGATAAATAAGAAGTTATGGAATCATACCCTTTGTAGAACGAAGCTTCCACAGGTACTAGTTCAACTCCTTGTTCTTCGTGATCTCCTTGAATTTCCGGGTTAGATTCCTTTCTTTGATCAACGTTAGCCACCCAAGTGTTTGGCCTCTAGAGGTGATCCACCAAGGAAGATGAATTATCAAGAAGGAGGGTGTTTGGCTTAGTTTTCTATTCTCTATAGAAAAGGAGTACTCTCCAACAATTGGAATTCATCAATCTAATATCTATTATAAGACTCCTCTTATATAGATATTACTCAACCCTTCTAATCCTATTAGACATGGGATTTCTTTTAATTAATTAAACTCCTTTAATTAATTTAGGCTTCCCACCACATGGGAATAATTAATTAAATTCATTTAATTAATTTGTCTCCTAATCTTATTAGGAATAAATGAGAGTACTAAATATTAAATTAATTACTAAACTCCTTTAGAAATTAAAATAATAATAATTGTAATAATATTAATAAGACTCCTCTTATTAATTTATATTTAATATTTCCAAAATATTAAATAATAAACATTAAGCTATTTAATTTATTCTATCACCATAGATTAAATTAATTATACTTAATGCATTATTACGATTATGCCATTACCTTCTTAAATAATTATTCTTCCTTTTATGGTGTGACCCTTTAGGTTCTCCATATTAAACCGGTTGTGAATAAATTAATTAAAACAATTTTAATCTTATTTAAATAAATAAATTAAACTAATAATCTATTTAAATAAATAATATTTATTCTACAATAGGGATAAGCCTCCCTAGCGATCAACGACTTTCCAGATAATATAGATTTCAACATTAATCATAAAAGAACCTGTGAGTTAATAGTTACCATACAATTCAATCCTTCCACCATACAATGTCCCAATTAAATATAATACATGGATTTACTGTCAAGTCTTATTTTATTTAATTATATGTATTTCGATTAGAAAATGCACAACTCCAAATAATGCAAATTAAAAACTCCTTTCTAATTTCATTTCACCTTGGCCAAGGATTCCTGGGTTGTCATTTAACGAATCACATAGGACATATCTCCTCTTTTACTAGAGGTGGTAGATTCTTTATTGATCATTCATTATCTACATATGTAACTCATTATACCCAAGCATACCCTATATATGCCTTAAAAGGTCTTAAGGAATAAGTCAAAGTATAATTTGTTACATACAAGATACTATGATGATCTCAAGTCCAAGGATCACTTGTACTACTATCACATTAGGAATTCCTATTGACATGCGAGTAAAACTCCATTAGGTATTCCATAGCGAATCACGTTCAGTGAACTTATTCTCCAATAAGCACCTACATACTTGCTTTAGTGTCTCCACACAAATGATCATGAGATCAATCATCCTCATCCAATGAGCAAGCAACATATGTACCAATCTATCCGGATTTACTAATCCCCTTTTTAGTAATCCCACGATTGAGAACTATTTAAGTTTTAAAACTTTCTAAGAATTTAGATCTCATTAGCATGATCATCATCATGATTCTAAAAGCATTGCTTAAAACTATGGGTTATTTACATATTATAAAAACAGCAACATGTAGATAATTAAATGCCTTTAATAAATGAATATTTCATTAATAAATAAATAAGATTGTTTACAAAGTACGTGCTTTATCATCATACATGATTGGCTTGTATGCACACTACTATCAATCTCCCATTTGCACTAAAGCCAATCGCCATGGTATCTCATACCCATCTTCTCTAAGTGACGATCAAACTGCTGTTGTGTTAAAGCTTTAGTAAATGGATCTGCAATGTTGTCTTGAGAGTCTACACGCTCCAAGGTGACGTCTCCTCTTTCAATGATCTCCCTGATCAAATGAAATCGCCGCAACACGTGTTTAGATTTCTGATGAGACCTCGGTTCCTTAGCCTGTGCAACTACTCCTGTGTTGTCACAGTAAATGGGAACTGCTTCTCCAATGCTAGGAACCACACCAAGTTCAGTTATGAACTTCTTCATCCAAACAGCTTCCTTTGCAGCTTCACTTGCAGCTATATACTCTGCCTCTGTCACTGAATCAGCAACTGTTTGCTGCTTGGAACTCTTCCAACTCACTGCGCCTCCGTTCAAGGTAAAAACATACCCCGAAACAGATTTACTGTCATCTTGGTCCGTTTGAAAACTTGAGTCTGTGAAGCCCTCGAGTTTTAATTCAGACCCACCGTAGACAAGAAAAATATCCTTAGTCCTTCTCAAGTATTTTAGGATATTCTTCACTGCCTTCCAGTGCTCTTCTCCTGGATTCGACTGGTATCTGCTCGTTACACTAAGTGAATGAGCAACATCCGGTCTAGTACATATCATACCGTACATGATAGATCCTATTGCAGAAGCATAAGGGATCTTACTCATACGGTCTCTCTCCTCAGGTGTCTTTGGGGCCTGTTTCTTGGAGAGATGTATTCCATGGCTCATCGGCATGAGACCTCATTTGGAATCTTCCATGCTAAATCTCTTTAGCATTGCATCAATGTACGTTCCTTGGGATAAACCAAGCATCCTTTTAGATCTATCTCTATAGATCTTTATCCCCAAAATATAGGATGCTTCTCCCAAGTCCTTCATGGAGAAGTGTTTAGATAACCAGATTTTAATCGATTGTAGCATAGGAATGTCATTCCCTATCAGTAATATATCATCAACATATAATACAAGGAATGAAATTGCGCTCCCACTAACCTTCTTGTACACACATGGTTCATCGTCATTTTTGATAAAATCAAACTCTTTGATTGTCTCATCAAAACGAATGTTCCATCTACGAGAAGCTTACTTCAATCCATAAATGGATCGTTGCAGCTTACAGACTTGATTTATTCCAACCTTTGAAACAAATCCCTCTGGCTGTGTCATATACACATCCTCCTCAAGTTTCCCATTGAGGAAGGCCGTTTTCACATCCATCTGCCAGATCTCATAGTCGTTATAAGCTGCAATCGCAAGTGAAATCCGAATGGACTTGAGCATAGCTACTGGTGGAAAGGTTTCATCATAATCAACTCCTTGTCTTTGTTTGAAACCTTTTACAACCAGTCGGGCCTTATAGGTCTCCACCTTGCCGTCCGCTCCAGTCTTTCTTTTACAGACCCATATACACCCAATAGGCTTAATGCCTTCAGGTGGTGAAACCAAAGTCCATACTTTATTTTCATACATGGAGTCCATTTCGGATTTCATGGCTTCAAGCCATTTCCCTGAGTCTTTATTACTCATGGCCTGTTCGTAATTCAATGGATCATCATCATTCATGATGTGTACCTCATCGTCATCCTCTATAACGAATCCATACCTCTCAGGTATCTTCGGTACTCTCCCAGATTTACGAACAGGGTGTGGTATAGTAGGTTCTTCTACTTGGTCAGGTACCTGACTTTGATCCGTGGTAATTTGTGGTTCTTGAACTTCTTCAAGATATATCTTACTCCCACTGACCCCTTCATGGATAAACTCCTTTTCCAAGAAGGCAGCATGTTTCGCAACAAACACCTTTTGATCAGTTAGATGATAGAAATAATACCCTACAGTTTCTTTAGGGTATCCCACAAATCTACACTTTTCGAATTTAGTCTGTAGCTTATCATGTTCAAACTTTTTGACATAAGCTGGACAACCCCAAGTCTTAACATGCTTAAGATTTGGTTTCCTCCCCTTCCACATCTCATATAGAGTCTTTGGGGCGGATTTGGTAGGTACCTTGTTAAGTAGGTATGCAGCCGTTTCTAGGGCATATCCCCAGAAAGAAATTGGAAGGTCGGTAAAACTCATCATGGATCGAACCATGTCCAACAGTGTTCGATTTCTCCTTTCAGATACTCCATTTAACTGTGGTGTACCTGGAGGAGTCCATTGTGAGATTATACCATTTTCTTTGAGACAATTGAGAAACTCACCGCTTAAGTATTCTCCACCTCGATCTGATCGAAGTATCTTTATACTCTTGCCCGTTTGTTTCTCTACTTCACTTCTGAACTCTTTGAACTTTTCAAATGATTCTGACTTGTATTTCATTAAATACACATATCCAAATCTTGAGTGATCATCAGTGAAAGTAATAAAATAAGAATACCCACCCCGTGCACTTGTTGTCATAGGTCCACAAACGTCTGTGTGAATCAATGCCAACAACTTTGTAACTCTTTCTCCTTTTCTACTAAAAGGAGATTTAGTCATTTTACCCATGAGACAAGATTCATAAGTTGGATATGATTCATAATCAGATAACTCAAGGAGCCCATCTTTATGAAACTTGGATAATCTTGTTTCATTGATATGACCGAGTCTACAGTGCCACATGTAGGTATAATTAATATCATCTCTTTTCCTTTTCTTAGTTTGTTCAATTTGTAAAATATTTTCTTGTAAGTCAAGTGTATAAAGTCCATTTCGCAAATTTCCAACACCATATAAAACATCGTCTTTATAAATAGAACAACTATTGTTATTTATAACAACGTTAAATCCTTCCATATCCAATACAGAAATTGAAATAATGTTTTTAATAATATTCGGAACATAATAACAATTATTAAGATAAATGAACTTGCTTGAAGGCATTGCTAAATAATAAGTTCCTACAGCTAATGCAGCAACCTTTGCTCCATTCCCCACTCGTAGGATCACCTCATCATTGTTCAGCTTTCTACTTCTGACCAGTCCCTTCACATTATTACATATGTGAGAACCACAGCCGGTATCTAATACCCAAGTAGAATTTTGACTTTCTGAAAAATTAATTTCAATCATGAACAAACCTTGATTGGAAGTCGAAGCTTCTCCAAGCTTCTTCTTTGCCAGAAACTTCTTGCAGTTCCTCTTCCAATGACCCGGCTCGTTGCAATGGAAGCACATTCCTTTGCTAGCTGGATCAGATTTCTTTTGTTCCTTTATGTTCACTTTGCCCTTGGTCATCCGAGATCGGAAAAGCTCCTTAGATATCTCATATCTAGCAGTCCTACTTTGTTCACCATACAACTCCTTGAGGTGAATCAACATAGTAGGAGCATCCATATTTTTGTGCTGACGCTGAAGCTCGTTATTCATGGATGCGAGCATGATGCATTGAGCCACAGATGCATCATCTTGCCACTTTACAATGGTGGCAATCTCTTCCTCAGAGACTGTTTCTGGAACAGTTCCAGGGACAGGTGAGTTTAGGACATAAGAAATCTTTTCAGCAGTGAGAACTATTCTCAGATTTCTTAGCCAGTCCGTATAATTCGGCCCGGTAAGCTTATTAGCATCAAGTATGCTTCGCAGTGAAATTAGTGATTTTGACATTTTTAAAATTCTGCATGTGAAAAATAACATTTTAGCAAACATTCATTTTATTAATTTTGCATACCAAAATAAATTTAGGTCTTTATTTTAAATTGGTATCTCCCACTATTTTTATCAAACTATATTACCCTAACTTATATAGTTCGGCAACATCTAATTAAAGATTTGCTAGTGAGAATAAGGATCCCATTTCAAATGTATATAACCTTGTCGATAGCACAACAAACGATATACAAATAAATAGGTAGTCAACTCTTGTCAATTACAACACTATATAACTCCTTTTATTTTGCCTCTTAAATCATAATGGTCAAGTGTGTGCACATCCGAACTAAAATGATTTAAGTTAAGTCCAGCCTAGCACTTCCATAAATTCAAAAAAGAAAAATGTTCGTCCTTGTGGATAGCACAACAAGACTAGATCGTTCAATTTTCTTGATAAGCATCAAATGTGATTAATTAACATCTTAAATACGCAATACTCGCCTTGTGGATAGCACAACAAGCTCATATTAAATATTTAATACTCTATTAATTTATCATGCTAGAAGGCGACGTTCGATATTCCAAATATTATTTGAACGCTTCGGACTTAATATTATTTCTTTGAGGGGTTTGTTATTATTTGTCTCATCTTGTTTAGCGCGCATGCACATATATATATAAAATACGCGTCATTTTATTAAACATGCGAAGCATGTTTACATAAAATATAATATATATAATATTTAGCATGCAATATAGAATATTATATTCTACCCGGATTGATTATGGACTTTTATTCTAGTTTGGTTCACTAGAGCCACCAAGTGAACCAAAAGGTCAAACCTAGGAGTGCAAGAATTTAAATTTAAATATAACTATTACATTTAAACCCGGGCTCCATACAAACGGGTCTTCACGCGCTCCTTGCTCCTTGGTCTCCAATTTCTTCAAGATAATTCTAACTATTCTTATTACATTAAACTATTTAATTTAAATAGAAACCTTGATCAACAGTCAAGGGGAAGTACATAGGAGGGAGATAGAATTTTACATCAAGAAAAAAAAATTAGAGAAGACGAGGTACGCAGACCCCATTTAATAAAACCCATTCATTCAAGCATTCAACTAAAATAAAATCCAATCACATTGGTCAAATAGTCCATAATCAATCCCCATTTATTTTCATACATATCACCATATATATCAATAAATAAATATTCATCTCATGAATTAAAACATTCCATATATATATGAGTATCATTTAATGGGCAATTTTAAATTGCATGAAATCCAATTTCAAGATTAAAATAAACTCTTTATTTTAATTATAAAATTATTTAGAATATAATATATAAATATATCATATTTATTTTTTAAAAGGAAGTCACCTTCTTTTATTAAAAGAGTCCTGCAGGTTTATTAAAAAAGTCCTTTCCTGATGGGTCACCTTCTTTTTGGAGTAAGAAAGAGACAACACCTTTTCTTTGCAGAATTCAAGATTAGCACCAAAAAAAATTGTGATTCGTCCCAAAAAAAGTCTCTTTTTTTTTTCTTAAAAAATATAATTTTATACAATAAAATTATGCCCAATAAATTATTTTAAATACATACCCATATGTATATGAAATCAAAAATAAATTAATAATTGCATAAAGATTTGGCTCTGATGCCACTGTTGGGTTTGTACGAAATCGTGACGCAATCAAATTGCAAAAATTAGCGGAAGCATGATATATCAGAGTTTAAAAAAAAATTCTACAAAAGTCTTCATTTAGGGAGACCTTTATATTGTTTCATTGGTGATTCAAATTTACAAAGAAAGAAGTGATTAAGAGTTGTATTATTTCGTTCAAGTTTGATTAGCGTCAAAAGGAGAAGCCCATGACTATCGCGTTCAAAATAATATGTACATCTCACACAAGTTTTCTTTTAGGGAGACCTTCTTATTGTTTTATTGGTTCGCTAAAACTGTCAAAGAAAGAGGTGATTAGAAGTCTTATAATTTCATTCTAGTTTGATTAGCATCAAAAGTAGCAATCCCATGATTATCGCGTTCAAAACGATGCGTTCATCTCACACAAGTCTTTATTTAAGGAGACATTCTTATTGTTTCATTGGTTCTCTAAAATTGTCAAATAAAGAGGTGATTAGGAGTCCTATTGCTTTGTTCTAATTTGATTAGCATCTAAAGGAGCAATCCCATTACTATTGCATTAAAAACGATGCGTACATCTCATACAAGTCTTGATTTAGAGAGACCTTCTTATTGTTTCATTGATTCTCTCAAATTGTCAAAGAAAGATGTTATTATGAGTTCTATGACTGCTTTCTAGTATGTTTAGCATAAAAAGGATCAATCCTATCACTAATGCCTTCAAAATGATCCATACATCTCACATAAGTATTCATTTAGGAAGACCTTTTTATTGTTTCATTAGTTCTCTCAAATTATCAAAATATAGGTGATTATGAGTCCTATTACGTAGTTCTAGTTGAAATTAGCATCAAAAGGAGCAATCCCATCATTATCGCGTGCAAAACGATGCGTAGACCTCACACAATTCTTTATTTAGGGAGACCTTCATATTATTTTATTGGTTGTTTCAAATTTACAAAGATAGAGGTGATTAAGAGTTGTATTATTTCGTTCTAGTTTGATTAGCGTCAAAATGGAGAAACCCATGACTATTGCATTTAAAATAACGCGTACATCTTACACAAGTTTTCATTTCGGGAGACTTTCTTATTGTTTCATTGATTCTCTAAAACAGTCAAAGAAAGAGGTGATTAGGAGTCCTATAACTTCGTTCTAGTTTGATTAGCATCAAAAGTAGCAATCCCATGACTATCGCGTTCAAAACGATGCATTCATCTCACACAAGTCTTTATTTAATGAGACATTCTTATTGTTTCATTAGTTCTCTAACATTGTCAAAGAAAGAGGTGATTAGAAGTCATATTACTTCGTTCTAATTTGATTAGGATCTAAAGGAGCAATCCTATGACTATCGCGTTAAAAATGATGCGTACATCTCACACAAGTCTTGATTTAAAAAACCTTCTTATTATTTTATTGGTTCTCTCAAATTGTCAAAGAAAGATGTGATTATAAGTCCTATGACTTCTTTCTAGTTTGACTAGCATCAAAAAGAGCAATCCTATCACTAGTGTCTTAAAAACGATCCGTACATCTCTCACACAAGTCTTCATTTCGGGAGAACTTTTTATTGTTTCATTGGTTCTCTCAAATTGTCAAAGAAAGATGTGATTATGAGTCCTATGACTTTTTTCTAGTTTGATTAGCATCAAAGGGAGCAATCCTATCACTAGTGCCTTTAAAACGATCCGTACATCTCACACAAGTCTTCATTTTGAGAGACCTTCTTATTATTTTATTAGTTCTTTCAAATTGTAAAAATATAAGGTGATTATGAGACCTATTGCTTTGTTCTAGTTAAAATTAGCATTAAAAGGAGCAATCCCATCACTTTCACGTCCAAAACGATGCGTAAACCTCACAAGTCAACATTTAGGGAGACCTTTCTATTATTTCATTGGTTGTTTTAAATTTTCAAATAAAGAGGTGATTAATAGTTGTATTACTTCGTTCTAGTTTGATTAGCGTCATAAAGAGAAACCCATGACTATCGCGTTCAAAACTATGCGTACATCTCACACAAGTTCTCACACATGTTTTCATTTAGGCAGACCTTCCTTATTGTTTCATTGGTTCTCTAAAATTGTCAAAGAAAGAGGTGATTAGGAGTCCTATAACTTTGTTCAAGTTTGATTAGCATCAAAAGTAGCAATCCCATGACTATCGCGTTCAAAACGAGGTGTACATCTCACACAAGTCATCATTTAAGAAGGTCTTCTTATTGTTTCATTGGTTCTTTATTATTGTCAAAGAAATAGGAGATTAGGAGTCCTATTATTTCGTTCTAATTTAATTAATATCAAAAGGAACAATTCCATTACTATCGCGTTAAAAACGATGCGTACATCTCACACAAGTCTTGATTTTTGGACACCTTATTATTGTTTCATTGGTTCTCTAAAATTGTAAAAGAAAGATGTGATTATGAGTCCTATGACTTCTTTCTAGTTTGATTAGCATCAAAAGGATCAATCCTATAACTAGTGCCTTCAAAACGATCTGTACATCTCACACAAGTCTTCATTTAGGGAGACCTTCATATTATTTTATTAGGTCTCTCAAATTATCAAAATATAGGTGATTATGAGTCCTATTACTTCGTTCAAGTTGAAATTAGCATCAAAAGGAGCAATCTCATCACTATCGCGTCCAAAACAATGCGTAGACCTCACACAAGTCTTCATTTAGGGAAACCTTAATATTGTTTCATTGGTTGTTTTAAATTTACAAAGAAACAGGTGATTAAGAGTTGTATTACTTCGTTCTAGTTTGATTAGCGTCAAAAAGAGAAGCCCATGACTATCGCGTTCAAAACAATACTTACATCCCACACAAGTTTTAATTTAGGTAGACTAACTTGTTGTTTCATTGGTTCTCTAAAATTGTCAAATAAAGAGGTGATTAGAAGTCCTATAACTTTGTTCTAGTTTGATTATCATCAAAAGTAACAATCCCATGACTATCGCATTCAAAACGATGTATTCATCTCACACAAGTCTTCATTTAAAAAGAGATTCTTATTGTTTCATTGGTTCTCTAAAATTGTCAAGAAAAAAGGTTATTAGGAGTCTTATTACTTTGTTCTACATTGATTAGTATCAAAAGGAGCAATCCCATGACTATCGCGTTAAAAATGATGCGTACATCTCACACAAGTCTTAATTTAGGGAGACCTTTTTATTATTTCATTGGTTCTCTCAAATTGTCAAGGAAAGATGTAATTATAAGTCCTACTACTTTTTTCTAGTTTGATTACCATCAAAAGGGGCAATCCTATCACTAATGCCTTAAAAACGATCCATACATTTCTCACACAAATCTTTATTTAGGGAGACCTTTTTATTATTTCATTGGTTCCCTCAAATTGTTAAAGAAAGATGTGATTATGAGTCCTATGACTTCTTTCTAGTTTGATTAGCATCAAAAGGAGCAATTCTATCACTAGTGACTTAAAAACGATCTGTACATCTCTCGCACAAGTGTTTATTTGGGTAGAACTTTTTATTGTTTCATTAGTTCTCTCAAATTGTCAAAGAAAGATATGATTATGAGTCATATGACTTCTTTCTAGTTTGATTAGCATCAAACGAAGTAATTCTATCACTAGTGCTTTCAAAACGATCCGTACATCTCACATTAGTCTTCATTTTGGGAGACCTTCTTGTTGTTTCATTAGTTCTTTCAAATTGTAAATATATAAGGTGATTATGAGACCAATTGCTTTGTTCTAGTTGAAATTAGCATTAAAAGGAGCAATCCCATCACAATCGCGTCCAAAACGATGCGTAGACCTCACACAAGTCAACATTTAGGGAGACCTTTATATTGTTTCATTGGTTGTTTTAAATTTACAAATAAAGAGTTGATTAATAGTTGTATTACTTCGTTCTTGTTTGATTAGCGTCATAAAGAGAAACCCATAACTATCGCATTCAAAACAATGCGTACATCTCACACATGTTTTCATTTAGGCAGACCTTCCTTATTGTTTCATTGGTTCTCTAAAATTGTCAAAGAAAGAGGTGATTTGGACTCCTATAACTTTGTCTAATTTGATTAACATCAAAAGTAGCAATCCCATGACTATCGCGTTCAAAATGAGGTGTACATCTCACACAAGTCTTCATTTAAGGAGGTCTTCTTATTGTTTCATAGGTTATCTATAATTGTCAAATAAAGAGGAGATTAGGAGTCCTATTACTTCATTCTAATTTGATTTACATCAAAAGGAGCAATTCCATGACTATCGCGTTAAAAACGATGCGTACATCTCACACAAGTCTTGATTTTGGGACACCTTATTATTGTTTCATTGATTCTCTCAAATTGTCAAAGAAAGATGTGATTATGAGTCCTATGACTTCTTTCTAGTTTGATTAGCATCAAAAGGATCAATCCTATTACTACTGAATTCAAAACGATCTGTACATCTCACACAAGTCTTCATTTTGGGAGACATTCTTATTATTTTATTAGTTCTCTCAAATTGTCAAAATATAGATGATTATGAGTCCTATTACTTCGTTCTAGTTGAAATTATTAGCATCAAAAGGAGCAATCCCATAACTATCGCATCCAAAACAATGCGTAGACCTCACACAAGTCTTTATTTAGGGAGACCTTCATATTGTTTCATTGGTTGTTTTAAATTTACAAAGAAACAGGTGATTAAGAGTTGTATTACTTCGTTCTAGTTTGATTAGCGTCAAAAAGAGAAACCCATGACTACGCATTCAAAACAATGTGTACATCCCACACAAGTTTTCATTTAGGGAGACCAACTTATTATTTCATTGGTTCTCTAAAATTGTTAAATAAATAGGTGATTAGGAGTCCTATAACTTTGTTCTAGTTTGATTATCATCAAAAGTAGCAATCCCGTGACTATCACATTCAAAACAATGCATTCATCTCACACAAGTCTTCATTTAAAAAGAGATTCTTATTGTTTCGTTGGTTCTCTAAAATTGTCAAGAAAAGAGGCGATTAGGAGTCCTATTACTTTGTTCTACATTGATTAGTATCAAAAGGAGCAATCCCATAACTATCGCATTAAAAATGATGCGTACATCTCACATAAGTCTTAATTTAGGGAGACCATCTTCTTATTTCATTGGTTCTTTCAAATTGTCAAAGAACGATGTGATTATGAGTCCTATAACTTTTTTCTAGTTTGATTAGCATCAAAAGGGGCAATATTATCACTAATGCCTTAAAAACGATCCATACATCGCTCACACAAATCTTTATTTAGGGAGACCTTTTAATTGTTTCATTGGTTCCCTCAAATTGTCAAAGAAAGATGTGATTATGAGTCCTATGACTTCGTTCTAGTCTGATTAGCATCAAAAGGAGCAGTTATATCACTAGTGCTTTCAAAACGATCCGTACATCTCACATAAGTCTTCATTTTGGAAGATCTTCTTATTGTTTTATTAGTTCTCTCAAATTGTAAAAATATAAGGTGATTATAAGACCTATTGCTTTGTTCTAGTTGATATTAGCAACAAAAGGAGCAATCTCATTACTATCGCGTCCAAAACGATGCGTAGATCTCACACAAGTCTTCATTTAGGGAGACCTTCATATTGTTTCATTAGTAGTTTCAAATTTACAAAGAAAGAGGTGATTAAGAGTTGTTTTATTTCTTTCTAGTTTTATTTGCGTCAAAAGGAGAAACCCATGACTATCGCGTTCAAAACCATGCGTACATATCACACAAGTCTTCATTTAGGAGACCTTCCTATTGTTTCATTGGTTCTTTAAAATTGTCAAACAAAGAGTTGATTAGGAGTCATATAACTTTGTTCTAGTTTAATTAGTATCAAAAGTAGCAATCCCATTACTATAGCGATCAAAACGATGCGTACATCTCACACAAGTCTTCATTTAAGGAGACCTTCTTATTATTTTATTGGTTCTCTAAAATTATCAAAAAAAGAGGTGATTAGGAGTTCTATTACTTCGTTCTAATTTGATTAGCATCAAAAAGAGCAATTCCATGACTATCGCGTTAAAAACGATGCGTACATCTCACATAAGTCTTGATTTAGGGAGACATTTTTATTGTTTTGTTGGTTCTGTTAAATTGTCAAAGAAAGATGTGATAATGAGTCCGATGACTTCTTTCTAGTTTGATTAGCATCAAAAGGAGCAATCATATATCTAGTGCCATCAAAACAATCCGTATATCTCACACAAATCTTCATTTAGGGAAGCCTTCTTTTTGTTTTATTGGTGGTTTCAAATTTAAAAAGAAAAAAGTGCTTAAGAGTTGTATTATTTCGTTCAAGTTTGATTAGCGTCAAAAAGAGAAGCCCATGACTATCGAGTTCAAAACAATGCGTACATCTCACACAACTTTTCATTTAGGGAGACCTTTTAATATTTCATTAGTTCTCTAAAACTATCAAAGAAAGAGGTGATTAGAAGTCTTATAATTTCATTCTAGTTTGATTAGCATCAAAAGGAACAATCCCATGACTATCGCGTTCAAAACGATGCGTTCATCTCACACATGTCTTTATTTAAGGAGACATTCTTATTGTTTCATTGATTCTCTAAAATTGTCAAAAAAAGAGGAGATTAGGAGTCTTATTAATTCGTTCTAATTTGATTAGCATCAAAAAGAGCAATTTTATGACCATCGCGTTAAAAACGATGCGAACATCTCACACATGTCTTGATTTTGGGAGACCTTATTATTGTTTCATTGGTTCTCTCAAATTGTCAAAGAAATATGTGATTATGAGTCCTATGACTTCTTTCTAGTTTAATTAGCATCAAAAGGAGCAATCCTATCACAAGTGCCTTAAAAACGATCTATACATCTCTCACAAAAGTATTCATTTAGGGAGACCTTTTTATTGGTTCATTGGTTCTATCAAATTGTCAAAGAAAGATGTGATTATGAGTCCTATGACTTCTTTCTAGTTTTATTAGCATCAAAAAGAGCAATCCTATCAGTAGTGCCTTCAAAACAATCCGTACATCTCACACAAGTCTTTATTTTAGGAGACCTTCTTATTGTTTCATTAGTTCTCTCAAATTGTAAAAATATAAGGTGATTATGAGACCTATTGCTTTGTTCTAGTTGAAATTAACATTAAAAGGAGCAATCTCGTCACTATCACGTCCAAAACGATGCGTAAACCTCACACAAGTCTACATTTAGGGAGACCTTTATATTGTTTCATTGGTTGTTTCAAATTTACAAACAAAGAGGTGATTAATAGTTGAATTACTTCGTTATAGTTTGATTAGCATCAAAAAGAGAAACCCATGACTATCGCGTTCAAAACAAAATGTACATCCCATCACAAAAGAGACCTTCTTATTGTTTCATTCGTTCTCTTAAATTGTCAAAATATAGGTGAGTAAGAGTCCTATTACTTCGTTCTAGTTGAAATTAGCATCAAAAGGAGCAATCCCATCACTATCGTGTCCAAAACGATGCGTAGATCTCACGCAAGTCTTTATTTAGGGACACCTTCATATTGTTTCATTGGTTGTTTTAAATTTACAAAGAAATATGTGATTACGAGTTGTATTACTTTGTTCTAGTTTGATTAGCGTCAAAAAGAGAAATCCATGACTATCGCGTTCAAAACAATGCGTACATCTCACACAAGTTTTTATTTAGGGAGACCTTCTTATTGTTTCATTGGATCTCTAAAGTTATCAAAGAAAGAGGTGATTAGAAGTCCTATAACTTTGTTCTAGTTTGATTATCATCAAAAGTAGCAATCCCATGACTATCGCATTCAAAACGATGCATTCATCTCACACAAGTCTTCATTTAAAAAGAGATTCTTATTGTTTCATTGGTACTCTAAAATTGTCAAGAAAATAGGTGATTAGGAGTCCTATTACTTCGTTCTACATTGATTAGTATCACAAGAAGCAATCCCATATTTATCGCATTAAAAATGATACGTACATCTCACACAAGTCTTGATTTAGGGAGACCTTCTTATTATTTCATTGGTTCTCTCAAATTGTCAAAGAAAGATGTGATTATGAGTCCTATAACTTTTTTCTAGTTTGATTAGCATCAAAAGGGGCAATCCTATCACTAATGCCTTAAAAACGATCCATACAACGCTCACACAAATCTTTATTTAGGGAGACCTTTTTATTGTTTCATTGGTTCCCTCAAATTGTCAAAGAAAGATGTGATTATGAGTCCTATGACTTCGTTCTAGTCTGATTAGCATCAAAAGGAGCAGTCATATCACTAGTGCTTTCAAAACGATCCGTACATCTCACGCAAGTCTTCATTTTGGGAGACATTCTTATTGTTTCATTAGTTCTCTCAAATAATAAAAATATAAGGTGACTATGAGACCTATTGCTTTGTTCTAGTTGATATTAGCATGAAAAGGAGCAATCTCATTACTATCGCGTCCAAAACGATGCGTAAATCTCACACAAGTCTTCATTTAGGGAGACCTTCATATTGTTTCATTGGTAGTTTCAAATTTACAAAGAAAGAGGTGATTATGATTTGTTTTATTTCTTTCTAGTTTTATTAGCGTCAAGAGGATTAACCCATCACTATCGCGTTCAAAACCATGCGTACATATCACACAAGTCTTCATTTAGGGAGACCTTCTTAATTTTTCATTGGTTCTCAAAAATTTTCAAAGAAAGAGATGATTAGGAGTCATATAACTTTGTTCTAGTTTAATTAGCATCAAAAGTAGCAATCCCATTACTATCGCGTTTAAGGCGATGCGTACATCTCACACAAGTCTTCATTTAAGGAGACATTTTTATTGTTTCATTGTTTCTCTAAAAATGTCAAAGAAAGAGGTGATTAGGAGTCCTATTACTTCGTTCTAATTTGATAAACATCAAAAGGAGCAATTCCATGACTAACGCATTAAAAACGATGCGTACATCTCACACAAGTCTTGATTTAGGTAGACCTTCTTATTGTTTCATTGGTTCTCTAAAATTATCAAAGAAAGAGGTGATTAGGAGGCCTATTACTTCGTTCTTATTTGATTAGCATCTAATAGAGCAATCCCATGACTATCGCGTTAAAAATGATGCGTACATCTCACACAAGACTTAATTTATGGAGATCTTATTGTTTCATTGGTTCTCTCAAATTGTCTAAAAAAGATGTGATTATGAGTCCTATGACTTCTTTCTAGTTTGATTAGCATCAAAAGGAGCAATCATATCACAAGTGCCTTAAAAAAGATCTATACATCTCTCACACAAGTCTTCATTTAGGGAGACCTTTTTATTGTTTCATTGGTTCTATCAAATTGTCAAAGAAAGATGTGATTATGAGTCCTATGACTTCTTTCTAGTTTTATTAGCATCAAAAAGAGCAATCCTATCACTAGTGCCTTCAAAACAATCCGTACATCTCACACAAGTCTTTATTTTGGAAGACCTTCTTATTGTTTTATTAGTTCTCTCAAATTATAAAAATATAAGGTGATTATGAGACCTATTGCTTTGTTCTAGTTGAAATTAGCATTAAAAAGAGCAATCCCATCACTATCACGTCCAAAACGATGCGTAGACCTCACACAAGTCTACATTGAGGGAGACCTTTATATTATTTCATTGGTTGTTCCAAATTTACAAATAAAGAGGTGATTAATAGTTGAATTACTTCGTTCTAGTTTGATTAGCATCAAAAAGAGAAACCCATGACTATCGCGTTCAAAAAATAAAACGTACATTTCACATAAGTTTTCATTTAGGCAGACCTTCTTATTGTTTCATTGGTTCTCTAAAATTATCAAAAAAAGAGGTGATTAGGAGTCCTATAACTTTGTTCTAGTTTGATTAGCATCAAAAGTAGCAATCCCATGATTATCGCGTTCAAAACGATGCGTACATCTCACACAAGTCTTCATTTAAGGAGGCCTTCTTATTGTTTCATTGGTTCTCTAAAATTGTCAAAAAAAGAGCTGATTAGGAGTCATATTACTTCGTTCTAATTTGATTAGCATCAAAAAGAGCAATTCCCTGACTATCGCGTTAAAAACGATGCATACATCTCACACAAGTCTTTATTTAGGGAGACATTTTTATTGTTTTATTTTTTTTCTCCTTATCAGTCAGTATGAGGTGAAAATCTCATGTACGTTTCTGTAGAGTGGCAGTAAGGGTGACTTATCTGTCAACTTTTCCACTATCACCCCCAAAAAACCAAACTCGGGAATCTTATGATATGTTGGGAATCTTTTATGCTATTTTTTTTTCTCTCAGTGAATAATTTGTCCAATCTGGAGTCCTTTTTTGGATGAAAGTAAACGTTTTTATCTCTTCTTTTAGGGAGACCTTCTTATTGTTTCATTAGTTTTCTCAAATTGTCTAAATATTGGTGATTATGAGTCCTAATACTTCGTTCTAGTTGAAATTTGCATCCAAAGAAGCAATCCCATCATTATTGCGTCTAAAATGATGCGTAGACCTCACACAAGTTTTCATTTAGGGAGTCCTTTTTTTTTTGTTGATGTGGAGTTTCCCAACCGCTGTCGGACTAAGTCTCCCCTCCCCGGATCAGGCTTTGCACACAGGCTAAGTTCATATTGTTTAATTGGTTGTTTCAAATTTACAAAGAAAGAGGCGATTAAGAGTTGTATTACTTCATTTTAGTTTGATTAGCGTCAACAGGAGAAACCCATGACTATCGCATTCAAAATAATGCGTACATATCACACAAGTTTTTATTTAGTGAGACCTTCTTTTTGTTTCGTTGATTTTCTAAAATTGTCAAAGAAAGAGGTGATTAAGAGTCCTATAATTTCGTTTTAGTTTGATTAGTATCAAAAGTAGTAATCCCATAACTATCGCGTTCAAAACAATGCGTTCACCTCACACAAGTCTTCATTTAAGGAGACATTCATATTATTTCATTGGTTCTCTAAAATTGTCAAAGAAAGAGGTGATTAGTAGTCATATTACTTCGTTCTAATTTGATTAGCATCAAAAGGAGCTATCCCATGACTATCGCGTTAAAAACGATGCGTACATCTCGCACAAGTCTTGATTTAGGTAGACCTTCTTATTATTTCATCGGTTCTCTCAAATTGTCAAAGAAAGTTGTGATTATGAGTCCTATAACTTCTTTCTAGTTTGATTAACATCAAAAGGGGCAATTCTATCACTAGAGCCTTAAAAATGATCTGTACATCTCTCACACAAGTCTTCATTTAGATAGACCTTTTTATTGTTACATTGGTTCCCTCAAATTGTTAAAGAAAGATGTGATTAAAAGTCCTATAAATTTGTTCTAGTTTGATTAGCATCAAAAGGAGTAGTCATATCACTAGTACCTTCAAAATGATCCGTACATCTCACACAAGTCTTCATTTTGGGAGACATTTTTATTGTCTCAATAGTTCTCTCAAATTATAAAAATATAAGGTGATTATGAGACCTATTGCTTTGTTCTAGTTGAAATTAGCATCAAAAGAAGCAATCCCATTACTATCGCATCCAAAACGATGCGTAGATCTCACACAAGTCTTCATTTAGGGAGGCCTTCGTATTGTTTCATTGGTAGTTAATAGTTATTTTATTGTGTTCTAGTTTTTTTTAGCGTTAAAAGGAGAAACCCATGGCTACCGCGTTCAAAACCATGGGTACATATCACACAAGTCTTCATTTATGGAGACCTTATTGTTTCATTGGTTCTCTAAAATTGTCAAAGAAATAGGTGATTAGGAGTCATATAACTTTGTTCTAGTTTAATTAGCATCAAAAGTAGCAATCCCATTACTATCGCGTTCAAAGCGATGCGTACATCTCACACAAGTCTTCATTTAAGGAGACCTTTTTATTGTTTCATTGTTTCTCTAAAATTATAAAAGAAAGAGGTGATTAGGAGTCCTATTACTTCGTTCTAATTTAATTAGCATCAAAAGGAGCAATCCCAGGACTATCGCATTAAAAACGATGCGTACATCTCACACAAGTCTTGATTTAGGTAGACCTTCTTATTGTTTCATTGGTTCTCTAAAATTGTCAAAGAAAGAGGTGATTAGGAGTCCTATTACGTTTTTCTAGTTTGATTAGCATCTAAAGGATTGATCCTATCACTAGTGGTTTCAAAACGATCCGTACATCTCACACTATTCTTCATTTAGAGAGACCTTTTTATTGTTTCATTAGTTCTATCAATTTGTCAAAATATAGGAGATTATGAGTCCTATTACTTCCTTCTAGTTGAAATTAGCATCAAAAGAAGCAATCTCATCACTATCGCGTCCAAAACGATGCGTAGATCTCACATAAGTCTTCATTTAGGGAGACCTTCATATTGTTTCATTGGTAGTTTCAAAATTACAAAGAAAGAGGTGATTAAGAGTTGTTTTATTTTGTTCTAGTTTTATCAGCGTCAAAAAGAGAAACCCATAACTATCGCGTTCAAAACTATGCGTACGTATCACACAAGTCTTCTTTTAGGGAGACCTTCATATTGTTCTATTGGTTCTCTAAAATTTTCAAAGAAATAGGTGATTAGGAGTCCTATAATTTCATTCTATTTTGATTAGCATCAAAAGTAGCAATCCCATGACTATCGCATTCAAAATGATGTGTTCATCTCACACAAGTCTTTATTTAAGGAAACATTCTTATTGTTTCATTGCTTCTCTAAAATTGTCAAAGAAAGAGGTGATTAGGAGTTCTATTACTTCGTTCTAATTTGATTAGCATCAAAAGGAGCAATCCCATGACTATCGTGTTAAAAATGATGTGTACATCTCATACAAGTTTTGATTTAGGTAGCCTTCTTATTGTTACATTGGTTCTCTAAAATTATCAAAGAAAGAGGTGATTAGGAGTCCTATTACTTTGTTCTAATTTGATTAGCATCTAAAGGAGCAATCCCATGACTATCGCATTAAAAACGGTGCGTACATCTCACACAAGTCATGATTTAGAGAGACCTTCTTATTGTTTCATTGGTTATCTAAAATTGTCAAAGAAAAGGTGATTGTGAGTCCTATAACTTCTTTCTAGTTTGATTAGCATCAAAAGGAGCAATCCAATCACTAGTGCCTTAAAAACGATTCGTACATCTCTCACACAAGTCTTCATTTCGGGAGACCTTTTTATTGTTTCACTGGTTCTCTCAAATTGTCAAAGAAAGATGTGATTTTGAGTCCTATAACTTCTTTCTAAATTGATTAGCATCAAAAGGAACAATTCTATCGCTAGTGCCTTCAAAATGATCAGTACATCTCACACAAGTCTTCATTTTGGGAGACCTTCTTATTGTTTCATTAGTTCTCTCAAATTATAAAAATATAAGGTGATTATGAGACCTATTGCTTTGTTCTATGAAATTAGCATCAAATGGAGTAATCCCATCACAATTGCGTCCAAAACGATGCGTAGACCTCACACAAGTCTACATTTAGGGAGACCTTTATATTATTTCATTGGTTGTTTCAAATTTACAAATAAAGAGATGATTGATAGTTGTATTACTTCGTTCTAGTTTGATTAGCGTCAAAAGGAGAAACCCATGATTATGGTGTTCAAAACAAAACATACATCTCACACAAGTTTTTATTTAGGCATACCTTTTTATTGTTTCATTGGTTCTCTAAAATTATCAAAGAAATAGGTGATTAGGAGTCTTATAACTTCGTACTAGTTTTATTAGCATCAAAAGTAGCAATCCCATGACTATTGCGTTCAAAACGATGCGTACATCTCACACAACTCTTCATTTAAGGAGACTTTCTTATTGTTTCATTGGTTCTCTAAAATTGTCAAAAAAAGGTGATTAGGAGTCCTAGTACTTCGTTCTAATTAGATTAGCATCAAAAAGAGCAATTCCATGACTATCGCGTTAAAAACGATGCGTACATCTCACACAAGTCTTGATTTAGGGAGACCTTCTTATTGTTTCATTGGTTCTCTCAAATTGTCAAAGATAGATGTGATTATGAGTCCTATGACTTCTTTCTAGTTTGATTAGCATCAAAATGATCAATCCTATCACTAGTGCCTTCAAAACGATCTGTACATCTCACACAATTCTTCATTTAGGGAGACCTTCTTATTGTTTCATTAGTTCTATGAAATTATCAAAATATAGGTGATTATGAGTCCTATTACTGCGTTCTATTTGAAATTAGCATCAAAAGGAACAATCCCATCACTATCACGTCCAAAACGATGTGTAGACCTCACACAAGTCTTTATTTAGGGAGTCCTTCATAGTGTTTCATTGGTTTTTTAAAATTTTCAAAGAAAGAGGTGATTAAGAGTTGTATTACTTCATTCTAGTTTGATTAGCATCAAAAGGAGAAACCCATGACTATCGCGTTCAAAATAATGCGTACATATCACACAACTTTTTATTTAGGAAGACCTTCATATTGTTTCGTTGGTTGTCTAAACTTGTCAAAGAAAGAGGTGATTAGGAGTCCTATAATTTTGTTCTAGTTTGATTAGAATCAAAAGTAGCAATCCCATGACTATCGCGTTCAAAATGATTCATTTATCTCACACAAGTCTTCATTTAAGGAGACGTTCTTATTGTTTCATTGGTTCTCTAAATTTATTAAATAAAGAGGTGATTAGGAGTCCTATTACTTCGTTCTATTTTGATTAGCATCAAAAGGAGAAATACCATGACTATCGCGTTAAAAACGATCCGTACATCTCTCACACAAGTCTTCATTTAGGGAGACCTTTTTATTGCTTCATTGGTTCTCTCAAATTGTCAAAGAAAGATGTGATTTTGAGTCCTATGACTTTGTTCTAGTTTGATTAGCATCAAAAGGAATAATCCTATCACTAGTACCTTCAAAACGATCCGTACATCTCACTCAAGTCTTCATTTTGGGAGACCTTTTTATTGTTTCATTAGTTTTCTCAAATTATAAAAGTATAAGGCGATTATGAGACCTATTACTTTTTTCAAGTTGAAATTAGCATCAAAAAAAGCTATCCCATCACTATCGAGTCCAAAACGTTGCGTAGATCTCACACAAGTGTTCATTTAGGGAAACCTTCATATTGTTTCATTGGTAGTTTCAAATTTACAAATAAAGGGGTGATTAGGAGTTCTTTTATATTGTTCAATTTTGTTAGAGTCAAAAGGAGAAACCCATGACTATCGCGTTCAAAACCATGGGTACATATCACATAAGTCTTCATTTATAGAGACCTTCTTATTGTTTTATTGTTCTCTAAAATTGTCAAAAATATAAGGTGACTATGAGACCTATTGCTTTGTTCTAGTTGATATTAGCATGAAAAGGAGCAATCTCATTACTATCGCGTCCAAAACGATGCGTAAATCTCACACAAGTCTTCATTTAGGGAGACCTTCATATTGTTTCATTGGTAGTTTCAAATTTACAAAGAAAGAGGTGATTATGATTTGTTTTATTTCTTTCTAGTTTTATTAGCGTCAAGAGGATTAACCCATCACTATCGCGTTCAAAACCATGCGTACATATCACACAAGTCTTCATTTAGGGAGACCTTCTTAATTTTTCATTGGTTCTCAAAAATTTTCAAAGAAAGAGATGATTAGGAGTCATATAACTTTGTTCTAGTTTAATTAGCATCAAAAGTAGCAATCCCATTACTATCGCGTTTAAGGCGATGCGTACATCTCACACAAGTCTTCATTTAAGGAGACATTTTTATTGTTTCATTGTTTCTCTAAAAATGTCAAAGAAAGAGGTGATTAGGAGTCCTATTACTTCGTTCTAATTTGATAAACATCAAAAGGAGCAATTCCATGACTAACGCATTAAAAACGATGCGTACATCTCACACAAGTCTTGATTTAGGTAGACCTTCTTATTGTTTCATTGGTTCTCTAAAATTATCAAAGAAAGAGGTGATTAGGAGGCCTATTACTTCGTTCTTATTTGATTAGCATCTAATAGAGCAATCCCATGACTATCGCGTTAAAAATGATGCGTACATCTCACACAAGACTTGATTTATGGAGATCTTATTGTTTCATTGGTTCTCTCAAATTGTCTAAAAAAGATGTGATTATGAGTCCTATGACTTCTTTCTAGTTTGATTAGCATCAAAAGGAGCAATCATATCACAAGTGCCTTAAAAAAGATCTATACATCTCTCACACAAGTCTTCATTTAGGGAGACCTTTTTATTGTTTCATTGGTTCTATCAAATTGTCAAAGAAAGATGTGATTATGAGTCCTATGACTTCTTTCTAGTTTTATTAGCATCAAAAAGAGCAATCCTATCACTAGTGCCTTCAAAACAATCCGTACATCTCACACAAGTCTTTATTTTGGAAGACCTTCTTATTGTTTTATTAGTTCTCTCAAATTATAAAAATATAAGGTGATTATGAGACCTATTGCTTTGTTCTAGTTGAAATTAGCATTAAAAAGAGCAATCCCATCACTATCACGTCCAAAACGATGCGTAGACCTCACACAAGTCTACATTGAGGGAGACCTTTATATTATTTCATTGGTTGTTCCAAATTTACAAATAAAGAGGTGATTAATAGTTGAATTACTTCGTTCTAGTTTGATTAGCATCAAAAAGAGAAACCCATGACTATCGCGTTCAAAAAATAAAACGTACATTTCACATAAGTTTTCATTTAGGCAGACCTTCTTATTGTTTCATTGGTTCTCTAAAATTATCAAAAAAAGAGGTGATTAGGAGTCCTATAACTTTGTTCTAGTTTGATTAGCATCAAAAGTAGCAATCCCATGATTATCGCGTTCAAAACGATGCGTACATCTCACACAAGTCTTCATTTAAGGAGGCCTTCTTATTGTTTCATTGGTTCTCTAAAATTGTCAAAAAAAGAGCTGATTAGGAGTTTTATTACTTCGTTCTAATTTGATTAGCATCAAAAAGAGCAATTCCCTGACTATCGCGTTAAAAACGATGCATACATCTCACACAAGTCTTTATTTAGGGAGACATTTTTATTGTTTTATTGGTTCTGTTAAATTATCAAAGAAAGATGTGATTATGAGTCCTATGACTTCTTTCTAGTTTAATTAACATCAAAAGGAGCAATCATATAACTAGTGCCATCAAAATAATCCGTACACCTCACACAAGTCTTCTTTTAGGGAGACCTTCTTATTGTTTCATTAGTTTTCTCAAATTGTCTAAATATTGGTGATTATGAGTCCTAATACTTCGTTCTAGTTGAAATTTGCATCCAAAGAAGCAATCCCATCATTATTGCGTCTAAAATGATGCGTAGACCTCACACAAGTTTTCATTTAGGGAGTCCTTTTTTTTTTGTTGATGTGGAGTTTCCCAACCGCTGTCGGACTAAGTCTCCCCTCCCCGGATCAGGCTTTGCGCACAGGCTAAGTTCATATTGTTTAATTGGTTGTTTCAAATTTACAAAGAAAGAGGCGATTAAGAGTTGTATTACTTCATTTTAGTTTGATTAGCGTCAACAGGAGAAACCCATGACTATCGCATTCAAAATAATGCGTACATATCACACAAGTTTTTATTTAGTGAGACCTTCTTTTTGTTTCGTTGATTTTCTAAAATTGTCAAAGAAAGAGGTGATTAGGAGTCCTATAATTTCGTTTTAGTTTGATTAGTATCAAAAGTAGTAATCCCATAACTATCGCGTTCAAAACAATGCGTTCACCTCACACAAGTCTTCATTTAAGGAGACATTCATATTATTTCATTGGTTCTCTAAAATTGTCAAAGAAAGAGGTGATTAGTAGTCATATTACTTCGTTCTAATTTGATTAGCATCAAAAGAAGCTATCCCATGACTATCGCGTTAAAAACGATGCGTACATCTCGCACAAGTCTTGATTTAGGTAGACCTTCTTATTATTTCATCGATTCTCTCAAATTGTCAAAGAAAGTTGTGATTATGAGTCCTATAACTTCTTTCTAGTTTGATTAACATCAAAAGGGGCAATTCTATCACTAGAGCCTTAAAAATGATCCGTACATCTCTCACACAAGTCTTCATTTAGATAGACCTTTTTATTGTTACATTGGTTCCCTCAAATTGTTAAAGAAAGATGTGATTATAAGTCCTATAAATTTGTTCTAGTTTGATTAGCATCAAAAGGAGTAGTCATATCACTAGTACCTTCAAAATGATCCGTACATCTCACACAAGTCTTCATTTTGGGAGACATTTTTATTGTCTCAATAGTTCTCTCAAATTATAAAAATATAAGGTGATTATGAGACCTATTGCTTTGTTCTAGTTGAAATTAGCATCAAAAGAAGCAATCCCATTACTATCGCATCCAAAACGATGCGTAGATCTCACACAAGTCTTCATTTAGGGAGGCCTTCGTATTGTTTCATTGGTAGTTAATAGTTATTTTATTGTGTTCTAGTTTTTTTTAGCGTTAAAAGGAGAAACCCATGGCTACCGCGTTCAAAACCATGGGTACATATCACACAAGTCTTCATTTATGGAGACCTTATTGTTTCATTGGTTCTCTAAAATTGTCAAAGAAATAGGTGATTAGGAGTCATATAACTTTGTTCTAGTTTAATTAGCATCAAAAGTAGCAATCCCATTACTATCGCGTTCAAAGCGATGCGTACATCTCACACAAGTCTTCATTTAAGGAGACCTTTTTATTGTTTCATTGTTTCTCTAAAATTATAAAAGAAAGAGGTGATTAGGAGTCCTATTACTTCGTTCTAATTTAATTAGCATCAAAAGGAGCAATCCCAGGACTATCGCATTAAAAACGATGCGTACATCTCACACAAGTCTTGATTTAGGTAGACCTTCTTATTGTTTCATTGGTTCTCTAAAATTGTCAAAGAAAGAGGTGATTAGGAGTCCTATTACGTTTTTCTAGTTTGATTAGCATCTAAAGGATTGATCCTATCACTAGTGGTTTCAAAACGATCCGTACATCTCACACTATTCTTCATTTAGAGAGACCTTTTTATTGTTTCATTAGTTCTATCAATTTGTCAAAATATAGGAGATTATGAGTCCTATTACTTCCTTCTAGTTGAAATTAGCATCAAAAGAAGCAATCTCATCACTATCGCGTCCAAAACGATGCGTAGATCTCACATAAGTCTTCATTTAGGGAGACCTTCATATTGTTTCATTGGTAGTTTCAAAATTACAAAGAAAGAGGTGATTAAGAGTTGTTTTATTTTGTTCTAGTTTTATCAGCGTCAAAAAGAGAAACCCATAACTATCGCGTTCAAAACTATGCGTACGTATCACACAAGTCTTCTTTTAGGGAGACCTTCATATTGTTCTATTGGTTCTCTAAAATTTTCAAAGAAATAGGTGATTAGGAGTCCTATAATTTCATTCTATTTTGATTAGCATCAAAAGTAGCAATCCCATGACTATCGCATTCAAAATGATGTGTTCATCTCACACAAGTCTTTATTTAAGGAAACATTCTTATTGTTTCATTGCTTCTCTAAAATTGTCAAAGAAAGAGGTGATTAGGAGTTCTATTACTTCGTTCTAATTTGATTAGCATCAAAAGGAGCAATCCCATGACTATCGTGTTAAAAATGATGTGTACATCTCATACAAGTTTTGATTTAGGTAGCCTTCTTATTGTTACATTGGTTCTCTAAAATTATCAAAGAAAGAGGTGATTAGGAGTCCTATTACTTTGTTCTAATTTGATTAGCATCTAAAGGAGCAATCCCATGACTATCGTATTAAAAACGGTGCGTACATCTCACACAAGTCATGATTTAGAGAGACCTTCTTATTGTTTCATTGGTTATCTAAAATTGTCAAAGAAAAGGTGATTGTGAGTCCTATAACTTCTTTCTAGTTTGATTAGCATCAAAAGGAGCAATCCAATCACTAGTGCCTTAAAAACGATTCGTACATCTCTCACACAAGTCTTCATTTCGGGAGACCTTTTTATTGTTTCACTGGTTCTCTCAAATTGTCAAAGAAAGATGTGATTTTGAGTCCTATAACTTCTTTCTAAATTGATTAGCATCAAAAGGAACAATTTTATCGCTAGTGCCTTCAAAATGATCAGTACATCTCACACAAGTCTTCATTTTGGGAGACCTTCTTATTGTTTCATTAGTTCTCTCAAATTATAAAAATATAAGGTGATTATGAGACCTATTGCTTTGTTCTATGAAATTAGCATCAAATGGAGTAATCCCATCACAATTGCGTCCAAAACGATGCGTAGACCTCACACAAGTCTACATTTAGGGAGACCTTTATATTATTTCATTGGTTGTTTCAAATTTACAAATAAAGAGATGATTGATAGTTGTATTACTTCGTTCTAGTTTGATTAGCGTCAAAAGGAGAAACCCATGATTATGTTGTTCAAAACAAAACATACATCTCACACAAGTTTTTATTTAGGCATACCTTTTTATTGTTTCATTGGTTCTCTAAAATTATCAAAGAAAGAGGTGATTAGGAGTCTTATAACTTCGTTCTAGTTTTATTAGCATCAAAAGTAGCAATCACATGACTATTGCGTTCAAAACGATGCGTACATCTCACACAACTCTTCATTTAAGGAGACTTTCTTATTGTTTCATTGGTTCTCTAAAATTGTCAAAAAAAGGTGATTAGGAGTCCTAGTACTTCGTTCTAATTAGATTAGCATCAAAAAGAGCAATTCCATGACTATCGCGTTAAAAACGATGCGTACATCTCACACAAGTCTTGATTTAGGGAGACCTTCTTATTGTTTCATTGGTTCTCTCAAATTGTCAAAGATAGATGTGATTATGAGTCCTATGACTTCTTTCTAGTTTGATTAGCATCAAAATGATCAATCCTATCACTAGTGCCTTCAAAACGATCTGTACATCTCACACAATTCTTCATTTAGGGAGACCTTCTTATTGTTTCATTAGTTCTATGAAATTATCAAAATATAGGTGATTATGAGTCCTATTACTGCGTTCTATTTGAAATTAGCATCAAAAGGAACAATCCCATCACTATCACGTCCAAAACGATGTGTAGACCTCACACAAGTCTTTATTTAGGGAGTCCTTCATAGTGTTTCATTGGTTTTTTAAAATTTTCAAAGAAAGAGGTGATTAAGAGTTGTATTACTTCATTCTAGTTTGATTAGCATCAAAAGGAGAAACCCATGACTATCGCGTTCAAAATAATGCGTACATATCACACAACTTTTTATTTAGGAAGACCTTCATATTGTTTCGTTGGTTGTCTAAACTTGTCAAAAAAGAGGTGATTAGGAGTCCTATAATTTTGTTCTAGTTTGATTAGAATCAAAAGTAGCAATCCCATGACTATCGCGTTCAAAATGATTCATTTATCTCACACAAGTCTTCATTTAAGGAGACGTTCTTATTGTTTCATTGGTTCTCTAAATTTATTAAAGAAAGAGGTGATTAGGAGTCCTATTACTTCGTTCTATTTTGATTAGCATCAAAAGGAGAAATACCATGACTATCGCGTTAAAAACGATCCGTACATCTCTCACACAAGTCTTCATTTAGGGAGACCTTTTTATTGCTTCATTGGTTCTCTCAAATTGTCAAAGAAAGATGTGATTTTGAGTCCTATGACTTTGTTCTAGTTTGATTAGCATCAAAAGGAATAATCCTATCACTAGTACCTTCAAAACGATCCGTACATCTCACTCAAGTCTTCATTTTGGGAGACCTTCTTATTGTTTCATTAGTTCTCTCAAATTATAAAAGTATAAGGCGATTATGAGACCTATTACTTTTTTCAAGTTAAAATTAGCATCAAAAAAAGCATTCCCATCACTATCGCGTCCAAAACGATGCGTAGATCTCACACAAGTGTTCATTTAGGGAGACCTTTATATTGTTTCATTGGTAGTTTCAAATTTACAAATAAAGAGGTGATTAAGAGTTCTTTTATTTTGTTCTAGTTTTGTTAGCGTCAAAAGGAGAAACCCATGACTATCGCGTTCAAAACCATGGGTACATATCACACAAGTCTTCATTTATGGAGACCTTCTTATTGTTTCATTGGTTCTCTACAATTGTCAAAGAAAGAGGTGATTAGGAGTCCTATAACTTCGTTCTAGTTTTATTAGCATCAAAAGTAGCAATTCCATGACTATCGCTTTCAAAACGATGCGTACAACTCACACAAGTCTTCATTTAAGGAGACCTTCTTATTGTTTCATTGGTTCTCTAAAATTTTCAAAGAAATAGATAATTAGAAGTCCTATTACTTCGTTCTAATTTGATTAGCATCAAAAAGAGATATCCCATGACTATCGCGTTAAAAACGATGCGTACATCTCACACAAGCCTTGATTTAGGGAGACCTTCTTCTTGTTTCATTGGTTCTCTTAAATTGTCAAAGAAAGATGTGATTACGAGTCCTATGACTTCTTTCTAGTTTTATTAGCATCAAAAGGATCAATCCTATCACTAGTGCCTTCAAAACGATCTGTACATTTCACACAAGTCTTTATTTAGGGAGACCTTCTTATTGTTTCATTAGTTCTCTCAAATTATCAAAATATAGGTGATTATAAGTCCTATTACTTCGTTCTAGTTGAAATTAGCATCAAAAAGAGCAATTTCATCACTATTGCGTCCAAAACGATGCGTAGACCTCACACAAGTCTTCTTTTAAAGAGACCTTCATATTGTTTCATTGGTTGTTTTAAATTTACAAAGAAAGAGGAGATTAAGAATTGTATTACTTCGTTGTAGTTTGATTAGTGTCAAAAGAAGAAACCCATGACTATCGCGTTTAAAACAATGCGTACATCTCACACAACTGTTCATTTAGGGAGACATTCTTATTGTTTCATTGGTTCTCTAAAATTGTCAAAGAAATAGGTGATTAGGAGTCCTATAACTTCGTTCTTGTTTGATTATCATCAAAAGTAGAAATCCCATGACTATCGCGTTCAAAACGATGCGTTCATCTCATACAAGTCTTCATTTAAGGAGACATTCTTATTGTTTCATTGGTTCTCTAAAATTATCAAAGAAAGAGGTGATTAGGAGTCCTATTACTTTGTTCTAATTTGATTAGCATCAAAAGAAGCAATCCCATGACTATCGTGTTAAAAACGATGCGTACTTCTCATACAAGTCTTGATTTAGGTAGACTTTCTTATTGTTTCATTGGTTCTCCCAAATTCTCAAAGAAAGTTGTGATTAGGAGTCTTATAACTTCTTTCTAGTTTGATTAGCATCAAAATGGGCAATCCTATCACTAGTGCGTTAAAAATGATCCATACATCTCTCACACAAGTCTTCATTTAGAGAGACCTTTTAATTGTTTCATTGGTTCCCTCAAATTGTTAAAGAAAGATGTGATTATGAGTCATATGACTTCATTCTAGTTTGATTAGCATCAAAAGGAGCAGCCATATCACTAGTGACTTCAAAACGATCCGTACATCTCACACAAGTCTTCATTTTGGGAGACCTTCTTATTGTTTCATTAGTTCTCTCAAGTTGTAAAAATATAAGGTGATTATGAGACCTATTGCTTTGTTCTAGTTGAAATTTGCAACAAAAGAAGCAATTCCATTACTATCGTGTCCAAAACGATGCGTAGATCTCACACAAGTCTTCATTTAGGGAGACCTTCATATTGTTTCATTGGTAATTTTAAATTTACAAAGAAAGAGGTGATTAAGTGTTGTTTTGTTTCGTTCTAGTTTTATTAACGTCAAAAGGAGAAACCCATGACTATCGTGTTCAAAACCATGCGTACATATCACACAAGTCTTCATTTAGGGTGACCTTCTTATTGTTTCATTGGTTCTCTAAAATTGTCAAAGAAAGAGCTGATTAAAAGTTCTATAACTTCGTTCTAGTTTGATTAGCATCAAAAGTAGCAATCCCATGACTACCGCGTTCAAAACGATGCGTACATCTCACACAAGTCTTCATTTAAGGAGACCTTCTTATTGTTTCATTTGTTCTCTAAAATTTCAAAGATAAAGGTGATTAGGAGCCCTATTACTTCGTTCTAATTTGATTAGCATTAAAATTAGTAATCCCATGACTATCGCGTTAAAAACGATGAGTACATCTCACACAAGTCTTGATTTAGGGAGACATTCTTATTGTTTCATTGGTTCTCTCAAATTGTCAAACAAAGATGTGATTATGAGTCCTATGACTTCTTTCTAGTTTGATTAGCATCAAAAGGAGCAATCATATAACTAGTGCCTTCAAAACGATCCGTACATCTCACTTAAGTCTTTATTTAGGGAGATGTTCTTATTGTTTTATAAGTTCTCTCAAATTGTCAAAATATAGGTGATTATGAGTCTTATTACTTCGTTGTAGTTGAAATTAGAATCAAAAGGAGCAATTCCATCACTATCGCGTCTAAAACGATGCGTAGACCTCACACAAGTCTTCATTTAGGGAGTCCTTCATATTGTTTCATTGGTTGTTTCAAATTTACAAAGAAAGAGGTGATTAAGAGTTGTATTACTTCATTCTAGTTTGATTAGCGTCAAAAGGAGAAACCCATGACTATCGCAATAAAAATAGTGCGTACATATCACACAAGTTTTCATTTAGGGAGACCTTCGTATTGTTTCATTGGATCTCTAAAATTGTCAAAGAAAGGGGTGATTAGGAGTGCTATAATTTCGTCTAGTTTGATTAGCATCAAATGTAGCAATCCCATGACTATCACATTCAAAACGATTCATTCATCTCACACAAGTCTACATTGAAGGAGACGTTCTTATTGTTTCTTAGTTCTATAAAATTATCAAAGAAAGAGGTGATTAGGAGTCTTATTACTTCGTTCTAATTTGATTAGCATCGAAAGGAGCAATCCCATGACTATCGCGTTAAAAACGATGCGTACATCTCACACAAGTCTTGATTTAAGAAGACCTTCTTATTGTTTCATTGGTTATTTCAAATTGTCAAAGAAAGATGTGATTATGAGTCCTAAGACTTCTTTCTAGTTTGATTAGCATCAAAAGAAGTAATCCTATCACTAGTGCCTTAAAAACGATCCGTACATCTCTCACACAAGTCTTCATTTAGGGAGACCTTTTTATTGCTTCATTGGTTCTCTCAAATTGTCAAAGAAAGATGTGATTTTGAGTCCTATGACTTTGTTCTAGTTTGATTAGCATCAAAAGGAATAATCCTATCACTAGTACCTTCAAAACGATCCGTACATCTCACTCAAGTCTTCATTTTCGGAGACCTTCTTATTGTTTCATTAGTTCTCTCAAATTATAAAAGTATAAGGCGATTATGAGACCTATTACTTTTTTTAAGTTGAAATTAGCATCAAAAAAAGCAATCCCATCACTATCGAGTCCAAAACGATGCGTAGATCTCACACAAGTGTTCATTTAGGGAAACCTTCATATTGTTTCATTGGTAGTTTCAAATTTACAAATAAAGGGGTGATTAAGAGTTCTTTTATTTTGTTCAGTTTTGTTAGAGTCAAAAGGAGAAACCATGACTATCGCGTTCAAAACCATGGGTACATATCACATAAGTCTTCATTTATAGAGACCTTCTTATTGTTTCATTGGTTCTCTAAAATTATCAAAGAAGGAGGTGATTAGGAGTCCTATAACTTCGTTTTAGTTTAATTAACATCAGAAGTAGCAATCCCATGACTATCACATTCAAAACGATGCGTACATCTCACACAAGTCTTCATTTAAGGAGATCTTCTTATTATTTCATTGGTTCTCTAAAATTCTCAAAGAAAGAGGTGAATAGAAGTCCTATTACTTCGTTCTAATATGATTCGCATCAAAAGGAGATATCCCATAACTATCGCGTAAAACGATGCGTACATTTCACAGAAGTTTTGATTTAGGGAGACACTCTTATTGTTTCATTGGTTCTTTCAAATTGTCATAAAAAGATGTAATTATGGGCCCTATGACTTCTTTCTAGTTTGATTAGCATCAAAAGGATCAATCCTATCAGTAGTGCCTTCAAAACGATCCGTACATCTTACACAAGTCTTCATTTAGGGAGACCTTCATATTGTTTCATTAGTTCTCTCAAATTATCAAAATATAGGTGATTATGAGTCCTTTTAATTAGTTCTAGTTGAAATTAGCATCAAAAGGAGCAATCCCATCACTATCGCGTCGAAAACGATGCGTAGACCTCACACAAGTCTTTATTTAGAGAGACCTTCATATTGGTTCATTGGTTGTTTTAAATTTACAAAGAAAGATGTGATTCAGAGTTGTATTACTTCGTTTTAGTTTGATTAGCATCAAAAGACCCATGACTATCTCGTTCAAAACAATGCGTACATCTCACACAAGTTTTCATTTAGGGAGACCATCTTATTATTTCATTGGTTTTCTAAAATTGTCAAAGAAAGAGGTGATTAGGAGTCCTATAACTTCGTTCTAGTTTGATTATCATCAAAAGTAGCAATCCCATGACTATCGCGTTCAAAACGATGCGTTCATCTCCCACAAGTCTTCATTTAAGAAGACATTCTTATTGTTTCATTGGTTCTCTAAAATAATCAAAAAAAGAGGTGATTAGGAGTCCTATTACTTCGTTCTAATTTTATTAGCACCAAAAGGAGCAATTCTATGACTATCGTTGTGACTCCCCCGAATTCGGGTCCCAAGAACCTCAGACTTGGTACGTTACGGTACTTCATTAACATACATATTCTATCATCTAATGAGGAATAATAAACATATATTGTTTATTTCACATAATTCAATAAAGATATATCATGATTGTACTTTGCTCTTGTCTCTATCCTTCTTCAAACCTTCGTCTTAATCTGAAATTTAATATCATGATATAGCAAGAGTGAGCAACGACTTTGCCTAGCAAGTTTAAATTCAATAAAGATATATCACGATTGAAAGAAGAATAAACTTGCAAGTTTTCAACAATATAATAATTGTGAAAGAGCATGAATCAAAATGTCAATAATTAAATGACTGAATCAATAATGTTTAATGTCACAAGGACCATGAACAACTTTAGCTGAACCTTAGGGTAATGAAGGTGATCAGCCTTTCATACCTGATGAACATATGCAACATGCACTAAGTGCAAATCAATAATCAGTATAGACGTGAATAATCATTCACTAACATGCTTTGAAATGTAACTAGAGTTTGAGTTAGGGAAACTTCCCTACATAGTCGATTACTGCTACGCAATCTAATTTAATCTCCTTTTTGAAAAGATATATCAGTTATAAGATTGATCTTTCAATTAGCATATCATATTTTATCTCGTAATACTATTACATCATAGTAAACTAACATTTAACCACATAGTCAAATACTAGATAATTCCTTAACATCATACACATTTGCAAGTCTAAATATAGCATACATCGAGTCTTTAATAGTATTTAATACAGTATAGTGAGTGGTTTCTCACAAACAACCAACAAATTACTTTCCGTCTCGTCTACACTGTTTTCACAGCGAGTTAGATCGGTTGCTAATTCGTATATACCTCCGCTCACTGAAGGAATTGTTTAGCCCAGATACTATACATCAACTATTGCAGAGTACGACTGTACTACTTTAGACTTATCATTTACTCACTTATAATCTCATCATCTTATATTAACTTGTCTAACATAGTTAAGTATTAGACATTACATTATAGTTCTAGTATTATCATTACACTTTGATAATCTTTTCATCATGTCATAACTTATACTTATAAGTTTTCCCTTTATATGTTATCTTAGTAAACTAGATAACATTTCAGTAAACTGAAAATACTATTTCAGAAAACCAGGTTACATTTCAGTATCCTGAAATCATTATTTCAGCAGCCCGTAATCAGTTTCAGCAAACTGAATTCAACTTCAGCAACCCGAAATCATATTCAGTACCCTGTATTATTCTTTCAGCAGACTATACACATAATATAGTTCATTGAATACCAAATTCAACAACTATATTAAAAAATAAAGTAATTCTCTATTTTAATTTCACGTTTAATATTATTAATTTTTTAATAATATTTCAAGCTAAGGTTGTTAACCTTTTAATAACATTCAAGTCAAATATTACTAATAATACCTTAATCCAATATCATTAGTCATATAAAAATAATTTAAGTCATTAATCCCATTAATAAATAATTTATTTTAATTATTTTCTTTTCCTTAATTAATTCATTTAAACATTTTAAAATGCCATAAATATCATAACTCTTCACCACCAAACCGAAACCTTCATCACAAATCTGCATAAACCATGCTTAAAGGTCTCAAATCGTAAAATCTTAATTTTCCATATTTTCCATCTCATATATTCAACTAAATCCATTTATCCATATAACATCATTTATGTAAAAAATAACAAAACATCTCTAAAATCATTTCTTTTCTGAAACTCAGCCATATATATTCCCCTCATGAAAATATATTTTTTCAGAAATTTTTAAAATACATTTTCTATTTTTAAATAGTCCATAATGGCCAAATATTGTTAAATTTTTTATAAATCGAGATTATCTCCAAAAATTCTAAAATTTTCTATATAAGCTCCTGATATATACATGTACTTCCAGTAAAAATATTATAAATTTTGGACTTACACACGGAGAGTTATTTGGGTAGCTTTCCAAAAATAGCCCTTAGTCGTAAAATCCATATCTCCCATTCCGTATGGCCAACAATTCTCAAATTTGTACAAGATCTACATAACCTCTAATATTAACCCTTCAAAAAAAATTTAGAATTTGTAAACAAAAAAAAGTTGACGAAAATTTCCCCGTGTCAAACTGGTCCAAAACAGTTTATTCATTTTTTAGAAAAACGGGACTATTTTGTCTAAAACAGCCACTGCGACTTGTAAACTAAACATTTTTGAGTGCCACCACTTGGGTTTACCAGATAACTTATACATCTAGCACCTCTCTTTGACGGATCATAAAAAGAAGGTGTAAATCAAAAATGGTGGACATCCAAAGCACTTAAAAGTTAGGGTTTCTTAAACTAGGAAAATTATTTTTCTTTTCTTTTGATTCACTTTCTAACACTTGAATATGTTAGATCTATACTTAAATCCATATAAAACACATAGATTATAGGGTTTTATACATCTATATCATAAACCCCTTTTATCAAATCACTAAAAGAAAATAGAATAAAGCTTAGGAAGTAGGTTTTATACCTTTGATTTTTCTTCTTCTTCCTTTTCTTCTTCTTCTTCCTCTTCTTCTCTTCCATGGAGAATTTTCTCCTTCTTTTCACCCTAAGGCTGCCGCCCCTCTCTTCTTTTCTCTCCCCCTTTTCCCGTTTCTTTCTTATTTCCTTTTTCTCTTTCTTTCTTATCTTTTCTATCTCTTTCCTTCTTATCTCTTCTTTCTTTTTCCATCTTATCTCTAACAAAATCTATCCAATATCTTTTCTTCCCCTCTTATTTTCGTCCACATGGCCCATTATCCATCCAAATTTTATTTTTATTAAATGCTTCCTCTAATGTCTATTATATCCCTCCTCCATTTGGGAAAAACTTGGGCCGCCCTTTTAATTTCTTTTGGGCTTGGATTTTTATTATTTTGCTTACTAACTATAATGCACTTGGGCTTCCACCCAAAAATAAATTATGTCATTATAATACTTGTCCCATAAATTATATATTGGGCTAGTTTAATTATTTAATTGCCCTTAAATCACTTTATCTACAAGTCTCATGCTTAATTAAATAATTGGACTTGTTTAAATAATATATACTCTTTAGTCCATTAAATTTATTATTTCTTTAACTAATGCTCATCATTCTTGATATTTCCGTATTATTATTCATCAATAATATTAATTCACTTACATAACCCAATTAGACTTGACGTATTCAAGTGTATTGAGTATGTAATTATGATTTAATACCTCAAATCAATTTTCTTGATTATTTAAAATACTTAGGTTATAAAATAAATTTCATGAAGTAAAATTTTTAAGGTTAGTATATATTTTTATATACTAACATTCACCCATATTATAACCCCTTAGGTTATTTAATTATTATACATAATATATATATATATATATATAAATATATATATATATATATATATATATATATTAGGTTACACAATTTTATTCTTAATTATTTTATATACAAAATAAATGTATACATATTATATAATGTATATTTATTTAATCATATACATAATTCACCTAAATCATAACATATTCAACTTCTAACTCTAATTTTGACTTTTCTCCATAAAAGTTAAGTGTTGACTTTGACCAAAAAGTCAACCCTTACACATTTTGTGTTTAATGTTTTTTGCTGACTAAACTTGACGTTCTGGACGCAACCGAGCAGTCCGTGCCTCAAAGTTCTATCTCTAACTCAAATTTTGAGTTTTAACTTACTCCCTTTTTATTGCTAATCATATTAACTAATGACTTCATATTTATTTATCTTCTTATTTGCCAATCAAGGCCAACATTTAAGCTATGTTAATTACTAACATAGTTTTATCTTAATTCTCATATTTTTTAACTTAATTCATCATTGCTCTTGCTAAAATATATAGCACCTTACTAAGTATATATATATATATATATATATATATATATATATATACATATACTCATCTTCCTTCAAGTACATATAAATTAATTTCTATGGTTTGGAATTTTGTAACCCATATTTTCTCTATTCTCATTTAAATAGCAAACCTTATAGGTTTTACTTAAAATTTTTAATAAATTCTCAAATTCTCATCTAGGTTTTATTCTTTAACCTTTATTTTAATCATTTAAGATTTTATAAATTTTTGGGTTGTCACATTCACCCCTTTTTCTAAGAATTTCGTCCTCAAAATTATAGCATACTAATCTTTACTCCTTTTATTCATCAAAACTAGGTTTTTAAGTTAACATTTACCTGATTTCATGCTCAATTTAATGAGTATATCTTGCTTCCTTCTATGAGGAACTCTGTTACCATCACATTCTTCCATGACTTCTCTCTAAGGAGTTAAAAAAATTTCATATCATGCTGAGTGGTCATATAGACCATGAACATATAGTTTTAACGGTATTCACACCGAAAAACAATAAATTACTAGGCATGTTTACAATCACAAAGAATGTAAACTACCGATACTAGTACTTTAGGTAATCAGTCTATCATACGCTTACGTCATGCATAATGTATCAATCTTTTTTAGCGACTATTTGCGCTACTAGATTGGATTATTTTATCCAATCGACATATCCCCCCACCCCTTATTCGGGGTTGTTCACCTCAGACTTAGAGTAAGAATCCATACCAAAACAATTTGACTTGGGATAAATTCTCAAAGAGATACTTGAATTTTCATAAATATTTGTCTAGCTAAATCAAATAGCTTAGACATATACTAATAATTCGAACATCAATCGAAACATGTATCGGAACAAATTTAATTGGCACTTAACTTTTCTTTAAAATTCTAAAAATCATTTTATGACGTCATGATACCGCACTGTATTTACAGTCCGTTTGAGAATTTTGTCATTTTATGATTTTGTCATACTACATCGTACCATAGTGAGTTGACGATCCTTAGATCACATCCAACATTAGGCAATTATGCATTAATAACTTCATTATTTTTATCATTTCTGCACCAGGTTCCATGATGCATCGATGATATATAAAATACATTTTGATATCTCAAATCATTTTTGTTCTAGCCGAAATAATTAGCATAGACTCTTCTTTAAACAGCTCAAAACCATTGAAATTCATTTTTGATATTATCATGCCGCAACAGGTAACGATGTGTTATTGGTACGAAGCCCATTTCTACACAATTGTAACAATGTGTTGCTGATAACAAAAATTTATTTTTATTTTTAAAGGCACATTAGTGCGAATTTAGCTTGATGTCAAAAAATTGAAGTCTACCACAGCTAGAAGATTTGGAATACTTATGCTTCCATCATCAACTTCAATTACTCCAATGATCCATTACTTAATAATTCTATTTATTAAAAATCCTTAATTCTTCATCCATAACTTTTCTATACCCCAGTATAGTTCATCAAACATACCACACGTTAGGAGTTCATGAACTTTCCACAATAATATGAGTTTAGGAACTTATCCTAGCAATACGTAGATCAAGAACCAATCAGGAACTGTCCATATGCTTAGGGGTTCAAAAACATACGATTATGAGTCACAAACTTACCATAAGTATGAGTTTTAAGAACTCGCATCTAATCTTATATTCTCTACCTATTCGTTATACACATGAGAAAAGAATCACCTTCTCAACATATTTATAGTGAATAGCGCAACACCAACATTTTAATGATTATCAATATAAGAAGCTAAGTGGTTGTCGAACCAAACACAATCCCCTGCTCATACAAGGAATTGGTCAACCTCAGCCACTAATCAATATAGGAAGCTAAGCGGTTGTTAAACCAAGGACAACTCCCTGCCCATACAAGGAATTGTTCAACTCAACCACTATATCAATATAGGAAGCTAAGTGGTTCTAAAACCAAGCATAAATTCCCCGCCCATACAAGGAATCATACAACTTAGCTGCTAACATGAGTCCTCAATTGAAATTCCACATAATCTTAGTCTCTTCATTGCTCAATACGAATTTTATTTAATCCGTATCTCATCATCCTTTTCAACTCTTTTGAGTTAACAAGTACTATTTCATAGTACCATATTCGTATAAAAATTATGCTATTACGTCTTCAATCAATAGATTGATCATCTGTCCTCCAATGATCTCATCAGATCACATTGTGATCTTATCCTATAATCGTGTTATATTACGGTTCTTTACTATCTTTTGATCGTTTTATTTTATGATCTTCTTTTCCTTTAATCATATTATATTATGATTTTACACTTTTTATCTTATAGACTTTGTCTATTTATTATCACTTTTCATCATTATTATTGGAGTCAGGTACTTCCGGATTCTTATCTTTATAACTTTTCAAGATTCTTCTTTGAATCTTATTTATCATCCTTTTGTCGTAATAATGAATTTACCAAATTCATCTCTTAGCACTTAAACTCTATTTTAGTTTATTCATCCTCATCTCTGCAGTTATAGCCTAATGTAATCCTACCTAAGGTTTATAACCTACAGCTTTGATACCAACCTGTGACGCCCCCAAATTCGAGTCCCAAGAATCTCGGACTTGGTACGTTACGGTACTTCATTAACATACATATTCTATCATCTAATGCGGAATAATAAACATATATTGTTTATTTCACATAATTCTATAACATTTCTCCAGGTTTATTAACCTTAACTGAATACATACCTTCAAAATTACAAAAGGTTTACATAAGATAACAAAATAGTTATTCGCATAACAATCTATTATTGTACTTTGCTCTTGTCTCTATCCTTCTTCAAACCTTCGTCTTAATCTGAAATTTAATATTATGATATAGCAAAAGTGAGCAACGACTTTGCTCAACAAGTTTAAATTCAATAAAGATATATAATGATTGAAAGAAGAATAAACTTTCAAGTTTTCAACAGCATAATAATTGTGAAAGAGCATTAATCAAAATGTCAATAATTGAATGACTGAATCAATAATGTTTAATGTCACAACGACCATGAACAACTTTAACTAAACCTTAGGGTAATGAAGGTGATCAGCCTTTCATACCTGATGAACATATTCAACATGCACTAAGTGCGAATCAATAATCAGTATAGACGTGAATAATCATCAATAATCATTCACTAAATGCTTTAAAATGTAACTCGAGTTTGAGTTAGGGAAACTTGCCTGTATAGTCGATTACTGCTATGGAATCTAATTTAATCTCCTTGTTGAAAAGACCTATCAGTTATAAGATTGATCTTTCAATTAGCATATCATACTTTATCTCGTAATACTATTACATCATAGTAAACTATCTAACATTTAACCACATAGTCAAATACTAGATAATTCTTTAACACCATATACATTTACAAGTCTAAACCTAGCATACATCGAGTCTTTAATAGTATTCAATACAGTATACTGAGTGGTTTCCCACAAACAATGAACAAATTACTTTCCGTCTCGTCTACACTGTTTTCACAGCGAGTTAGATCGGTTGCTAATTCGTATATACCTCCGCTCACTGAAGGAATTGTTTAGCCCAGATATTATACATCAACTATTGCAGAGTACGACTATACTACTTCAGACTTATCATTTACTCACTTTTAGTCTCATCATCTTATATTAACTTGTCTAACATAGTTAAGTATTAGACATTACATTATAGTTTTAGTATTATCATTACACTTTGATAATCTTTTCATCATGTCATAACTTATACTTATAAGTTTTTTCTTTATATGTTGTCTTAGTAAACTAGATAACATTTCAGTAAATTAAAAATACTATTTCAGAAAACCAGGTTACATTTAAGTATCCTGAAATCATTATTTCAGCAGCCCGTAATCAGCTTCAGCAGACTGAATTCAATTTTAGCAACCCAAAATCAAATTCAGTGCTATGTATTCTTCTTTTTAGCAGACTATACACATAATATAGTTCATTGAATACCAAATTCAACAACTATATTGAAAAATAAAGTAATTCTCTATTTTAATTTTCCGTTTAATATTATTAATTATTTAATAATACTTCAAGCTAAGGTTATTAACCATTTAATAACATTCAAGTCAAATATTACTAATAATACCTTAATCCAATATCATTAGTCATATAAAAATAATTTAAGTCATTAATCCCATTAATAAATAAATTTTTTTAATTATTTTTCTTTCCTTAATTAATTCATTTAAACAATCTAAAATACCATAAACATCATAACTCTTCAACACCCAACCCAAACCTTCATCACAAATCTGCATAAACTATGCTTAAGGGTCTCAAGTCGTAAAATCTTAATTTTCCATATTTTTCACCTAATATATTCAATTAAATCCATTTATCCATATAACATCATTTATGTGAAAAATAGTAAAACATCTCTAAAATCATTTATTTTGTGAAAATCAGCCATATATATTCCCCTCATGAAAATATATTTTTCTCGACATTTGTAAAATACATTTACTATTTTTAAATAGTCCATAATAGACAAATATTGTCAAATTTTTCATAAATCGAAATTATATCCAACAATTCTGAAATTTTTCAGATAAGATCCTGTTATATACATGTACTTCCAGTAAAAATATTATAATTTTTGGACTTACACACGAAGAGTTATTTGGGTAGATTTGCAAAAATAGCCCTTAGCTGTAAAATCCATATCTCCCATTCTGTATGGCCAAAAATTCTCAAATTTTTACAGGATCTACATAATCTCTAATATTAACCCTCCAATTTTTTTCCATAATTTGTAAAGCACAAAAAGTGGACGAAAATTCCACCGTGTCAAACTGGTCCAAAATAGTTTATTCCTTTTTCAGAAAAACAGGACTATTTTGGCTAAAACAGCCACTACGGCTTGTAAACTCAACATTTTTGAGTGCTACCACTTGGGTTTACTAGATAACTTATACATCTAGCACCTCTCTTTAACGGATCGTAAAAAGAAGGTGTAAATCAAAAACGGTGGACATCCAAAGCACTTAAAAGTTAGGATTTCATAAACTAGAAAAATTATTTTTCTTTTCTTGTGATTCACTTTCTAACACTTGAATATGTTAGATCCATACTTAAATTCATATAAAACACATAGATTATAGGGTTTTATACATCCATATCATAAACCCCCTTCATCAAATCACTAAAAGAAAATAGAATAAAGCTTAGAAAGTAGGTTTTATATCTTTGATTTTTCTTCTTCTTCCTCCTCTTCTTCTTCTTCTTTTTCTTCCCTTCCATGGAGAATTTTCTCCTTCTTTTCACCCTAAGGCTGCCGCCCCTTCTCTCCCTTTTTCCCGTTTCTTTCTTATTTCCTTTTTCTCTTTCTTTCTTATCTTTTCTTTCTCTTTCCTTCTTATCTCTTCTTTCTTTTTCCATCTTATCTCTAACAAAATCTATCCAATATCTTTCCTTCCCCTCTCATTTTCGGCCACATGGCCCATTATCTATCCAAATTTTATTTTTATTAAATGCTTCCTCTAATGTCTATTATTCCCCTCCTCCATTTGGGCTAAACTTGGGTCACCCTTTTAACTTCTTTTGGGCTTGGATTTTTATTATTTTGCTTACTAACTATAATGCACTTGGGCTTCCACCCATAAATAAATTGTGTCATTATAATACTTGTCCCATACATTATATATTAGGCTAGTTTAATAATTTAATTGCCCTTAAATCACTTTATCTACAAGTCTCGTGCTTAATTAAAATAATTGAACTTGTTTAAATAATATATACTCCTTAGTCCATTAAATTTATTATTTCCTGAACTAATGCTCATCATTCTTGATATTTTTGTATTATTATTCATCAATAATATTAATTCACTTACATAACCCAATTAGACTTGACGTATTCAAGTGTATTGAGTATGTAATTATGATTTAATACCTCAAATCAATTTTCTTGATTATTTAAAATACTTAGGTTATGAAATAAATTTCATGAAGTAAAATTTTTAAGGTTAGTATATATTTTTATATACTAACATTTTCCCATATTATAACCCTTTAGGTTATTTAATTATCATACATAATATATATATTAGGTGACATAATTTTATTCTTAATTCTTTTATATACAAAATAAATGTATACACATTATATAATGTATATTTATTTAATCATATACATAATTCACCTAAATCATAACATATTCAACTTCTAACTCTAATTTTGACTTTTCTCCATAAAAGTCAACTGTTGACTCTGACCAAAAAGTCAACCGTTACACATTTTGTGTTTAATGTCTTTTCTGACTAAACTTGACGTTCTGGACGCAACCGAGCAGTCCGTGCCTCAAAGTTCTATCTCTAACTCAAATTTTAAGTTTTAACTTACTCTTTTTTTATTGCTAATCATATTAACTAATGACTTCATATTTATTTATCTTCTTATTTGCCAATCAAGGCCAACATTTAAGCTATGCTAATTACTAACATAGTTTTATCTTAATTCTCATATCTTTAACTTAATTAATCATTCCTCTTGCTAAAATATATAGCACCTTAGTAGGTATATATATATATATATATATATATATATATAGGGAGCATTTCAAGAGCATAACTCTTAAAAGACATAACAAGCATAACACCTTTAGCGACTGACCAAACCGTCGCATGTCCATCGCCATAGGTCTTTCCGACGGCATAGGTCTTATCCGACGGACAATATATAGCGACGGACGGACCTATGGCGACGGACAGACCAATGACGACTCATTTAGTGACAGTTTGGTCCGTCGCTGAAGGGGAGTTATGCTTTTTAAGGAGTTATGCTCTTTAAGAGTTATGCACTTGATCCTTGCTCTATATATATATACATATACTCATCTTCCTTCAAGTACATATAAATCCATTTCTAGAGTTTGGAATTTTGTAACCCATCATATTTTCTCTATTCTCATTTAAATAGCAAACCTTATAGGTTTTACTTTAAATTTTTAATAAATTCTTAAATTCTCATCTAGGTTTTATTCTTCAATCGTTATTTTAATCATTTAAGATTTTATAAATTTCAAAATCGAGGTAAAAACGATGCTTACATCTCACACAAGTCTTGATTTAAGCAGACCTTCTTATTGTTTTATTGGTTCTCTAAAATTTTCAAAAAAAGATGTGATTATGAGTCCTATAACTTTTTTCTAGTTTGGTTAACATCAAAAAGGGCAATCCTATCACTAGTGCCTTAAAAACGATCTATACATCTCTCACACAAGTATTCATTTAGAGAGACCTTTTTATTATTTCATTGGTTCCCTCAAATTGTCAAAGAAAGATGTGATTATGAGTCCTATGACTTCGTTTTAGTTTGATTAGCATCAAAAGGTGCAGTCATATCACAAGTGCATTCAAACCGATCCGTACATCTCACACAAGTCTTCATTTTAGGAGACCTTATTAATTCATTAGTTCTCTCAAATTATAAAAATATAAGGTAATTATGAGACCTATTGCTTTGTTCTAGTTAAAATTCGCATCAAAAGGAGCAATCACATCACTATCGCATCCAAAACGATGCGTAAATCTCACACAAGTCTTCATTTAGCTACCTTCATATTGTTTCGTTGGTAGTTTCAAATTTACAAATAAAGAGGTGATTAATAGTTGTTTTATTTCGTTTTAGTTTTATTAGCGTCAAAAGGAGCAACCCATGACTATCGCGTTCAAAACCATCCGTACGTATCACACAAGTCTTTATTTAGGGAGACCTTCTTATTGTTTCATTGGTTCTCTAAAATTGTCAAAGAAAGAGGTGATTACGAGTCCTATAACTTCGTTCTAGTTTGATTAGCTTCAAAAGTAGAAATCCCATGACTATCGCGTTCAAAACGATGCGTACATCTCACAAAAGTCTTCATTTAAGGAGGCCTTTTTATTGTTTCATTGGTTCTTTAAAATTATCAAAGAAAGAGGTGATTAGGAGTCCTATTACTTCATTGTAATTTGATTAGCATCAAAAGAAGCAATTCCATGACTATCGCGTTAAAAACGATGCGTACATCTCACACAAGCCTTGATTTAGAGAGACATTCTTATTATTTAATTGGTTCTCTCAAATTGTCAAAGAAAGATGTGATTATGAGTCATATGACTTCTTTCTAGTTTGATTAGCATCAAAAGGAGCAATCATATAACTAGTGCCTTCAAAACGATCCGTACATCTCACACAAGTCTTCATTTAGGGAGACCTTCTTATTGTTTCATTAGTTCTCTCGAATTATCAAAATATAGGTGATTATAAGTCCTATTACTTCGTTTTAGTTGAAATTAGCATCAAAAGGAGCAATTCCATCACTATCGCGTCTAAAACGATGCGTAGATCTCACACAAGTCTTTATTTTTTTTTTATTTTGCTAACATGGTGTTTCCCAACTCGTGGGTCGGACTAGTTACCCGGGCCGGACACAAGTCTTTATTTAGGGACACCTTTATATTGTTTCATTGGTTGTTTTAAATTTACAAAGAAAGGGGTGGTTAAAAGTTGTATTACTTTATTCTAATTTGATTAGCGTCAAAAGGAGAAACTCATGACTATCGCGTACAAAACAATGCGTACATATAACACAAGTTTTCATTAAGAGAGACCTTTTTATTGTTTCGTTGGTTCTCTAAAATTTTCAAAAAAAGAGAGGTGATTATGAGTCTTATAATTTCGTTATAATTTGATTAACATCAAAAGTAGCAATACCATGACTATCGCGTTCAAAACGATGCGTTCATCTCACACAAATCTTCATTTAAGGAGACATTCTTATTGTTTTATTGGTTCTGTAAAATTGTCAAAGAAAGAGGTGATTAGGAGTCCTATTACTTCATTCTAACTTGAGCAGCATCAAAAGAAGCAATCCCATGACTATCACATTAAAAATGATGCGTACATCTCACACAAGTTTTGGTTTAGGAACACCTTCTTATTGTTTCATTGGTTATCTCAAATTGTCAAAGAAAGATGTGATTATGAGTCCTATGACTTCTTTCTAATTTTATTAGCATCAAAAAGAGCAATCCTATCACTAGTGCCTTAAAAACGATCCGTACATCTCACACAAGTCTTTATTTAGGGAGACCTTTTTATTATTTCATTGGTTCTCTCAAATTGTCAAAGAAAGATGTGATTATGAGTTCTATGACTTCGTTCTAGTTTGATTAGGATCAAAAGGAACAATCCTATCACTAGTGCCTTCAAAACGATCTGCACATCTCACACAAGTCTTTATTTTGGGAGACCTTCTTATTGTTTCATTAGTTCTCTCAAATTATAAAAATATAAGGCGATTATGAGACCTATTACTTTGTTCAAGTTGAAATTAGCATCAACGGAGCAATCACATCACTATCGCATCCAAAACGATGCGTAAATCTCACACAAGTCTTCATTTAGGGAGACCTTCATATTGTTTCATTGGTAGTTTTAAATTTATAAAGAAAGAAGTGATTAAGAGTTGTTTTATTTCGTTCTAGTTTTGTTAGCGTTAAAAGGAGGAACCCATGACTATCGCGTTCTAAACCATGGGTACATATCACACAAGTCTTCATTTATAGATACCTTCTTATTGTTTCATTGGTTCTCTAAAATTGTCAAAGAAAGAGATGATTAGGAGTCCTATAACTTTGTTCTAGTTTAATTAGCATCAAAAGTAGCAATCCCATTACCATTGCTTTCAAAACGATGCGTACATCTCACACAAGTCATCATTTAATGAGACCTTTTTATTGTTTCATTGGTTCACTAAAATTGTCAAATAATAAGGTGATTAGGAGTCCTATTACTTCTTTTTAATTTGATTAGCATCAAAGGGAGCAATCACATGACTATCACGTTAAAAATGATGCGTACATCTCACACAAGTCTTGATTTAGGGAGACACTCTTATTATTTAATTGGTTCTCTCAAATTATCAAAGAGAGATGTGATTATGAGTCCTATGACTTCTTTCAAGTTTGATTAGCATCAAAAGGAGCAATCCTATGACTAGTGCCTTCAAAACGATCCGTACATCTAACACAAGTCTTCATTTAGGGAGACCTTCTTATTCTTTCATTAGTTCTCTCAAATTATCAAAATATAGGTGATTATGAGTCCTATTACTTCATTCTAGTTGGAATTAGCATCAAAAGGAGCAATCCCATCACTTATGCGTCCAAAACGATGCGTATACCTCACACAAGTCTTCATTTAGAGAGACCTTCATATTGTCTCATTGGTTGTTTCAAATTTACAAAGAAAGAGGTGATTAAGAGTTGTTTTATTTCGTTCTAGTTTTGTTAGCTTTAAAAGGAGGAACCATGACTATCGCGTTCTAAACCATGGGTACATATCACACAAATATTCATTTATGGATACCTTCTTATTGTTTCATTGGTTCTCTAATATTGTCAAAGAAAGAGGTGATTAGGAGTCCTATAACTTCGTTCTAGTTTAATTAGCATCAAAAGTAGCAAGCCCATTACTATCGCGTTCAAAACGATGCGTACATCTCACACAAGTCTTCATTTAATGAGACCTTTTTATTATTTCATTGGTTCACTAAAATTGTCAAATAATATGGTGATTAGGAGTCCTATTACTTCATTTTAATTTGATTAGCATCAAAAGGAGCAATCGCATGACTATCACGTTAAAAATGATGCGTACATCTCACACAAGTCTTGATTTAGGGAGACCTTCTTATTATTTCATTGGTTCTCTCAAATTGTCAAAGAAAGATGTGATTATGAGTTCTATGACTTCTTTCAAGTTTGATTAGCATCAAAAGGAGCAATCATATGACTAGTTCCTTCAAAATGATCCGTACATCTGACACAAGTCTTCATTTAGGGAGACCTTCCTATTCTTTCATTAGTTCTCTCAAATTATCAAAATATAGGTGATTATGAGTCATATTACTTCATTCTAGTTAAAATTAGCATCAAAAAGAGCAATCCCATCACTTATGCATCCAAAACGATGCGTATACCCCACACAAGTCTTCATTTAGGGAAACCTTCATATTGTTTCATTGGTTGTTTCAAATTTACAAAGAAAGAGGTGATTAAGAGTTGTTTTATTTCGTTCTAGTTTTGTTAGCTTTAAAAGGAGGAACCATGACTATCGCGTTCTAAACCATGGGTACATATCACATAAATATTCATTTATGGATACCTTCTTATTGTTTCATTGGTTCTCTAAAATTGTCAAAGAAAGAGGTGATTAGGAGTTCTATAACTTCGTTCTAGTTTAATTAGCATCAAAAGTAGCAATCCCATTACTATCGCGTTCAAAACGATGCGTACATCTCACACAAGTCTTCATTTAATGAGACCTTTTTATTGTTTCATTGGTTCACTAAAATTGTCAAATAATAAGGTGATTAGGAGTCCTATTACTTCGTTTTAATTTGATTAGCATCAAAAGGAGCAATCGCATGACTATCACGTTAAAAATGATGCGTACATCTCACACAAGTCTTGATTTAGGGAGACCTTCTTATTGTTTCATTAGTTCTCTCAAATTGTCAAAGAAAGATGTGATTATGAGTCCTATGACTTCTTTCTAGTTTGATTAGCATCAAAAGGAGCAATCCTATCACTAGTGCCTTAAAAACGATCCGTACATCTCTCACACAAGTCTTTATTTAGGGAAACCTTTTTATTGTTTAATTGTTTCTCTCAAATTGTCAAAAAAAGATGTGATTATGAGTCAGATGACTTTGTTCTAGTTTGATTAGCATCAAAAAGAGCAATTTTATCACTAGTGCCTTCAAAACAATCTGTACATCTCACACAAGTCTTTATTTTGAGCGACCTTCTTATTGTTTCATTAATTCTCTCAAATTGCAAAAATATAAGATGATTATGAGACCTATTGCTTTGTTCTAGTTGAAATTAGCATCAAAAGGAGCAATCCCATCACTATCGCGTCCAAAACGATGCGTAGATCTCACACAAGTCTTTATTTAGGGAGACCTTCATTTTGTTTCATTGGTAGCTTCAAATTTATAAAGAAAGAGGTGATTAAGAGTTGTTTTATTTCGTTCTAGTTTTATTAGGGTCATAAGGAGAAACTCATGACTATCGCGTTCAAAATCATGCGTACTTATCACACAAGTCTTCATTTAGGGAGACTTCTTATTGTTTCTCTAGTTCTCTAAAATTATCAAAGAAAGAGGTGATTAGAAGTCCTATTACTTTGTTCTAATTTGATTAGCATCAAAATGAGCAATCCATTGACTATCGCATTAAAAACGATGCATACATCTCACACAAGTCTTTATTTAGGGAGACATTCTTATTGTTTCATTGGTTCTCTCAAATTGTCAAAGAAATATATGATTATGAGTCCTATGACTTCGTTTTAGTTTGATTAACATCAAAAGTAGCAATCCCATAACTATCGCCTTCAAAACGATCCGTACATCTCACACAAGTCTTCATTTAGGGAGACCTTATTGTTTCATTGGTTCTCTAAAATTGTCAAAGAAAGGGGTGATTAAGAGTCCTATAACTTCTTTCTAGTTTAATTAGCATCAAAAGGATCAATCCTATCACTAGTGCCTTCAAAATGATCTGTACATCTCACACAATTCTTCATTTAGGGGACCTTATTGTTTCATTAGTTCTCTCAAATTGTCAAAATATAGGTGATTCTGAGTTCTATTATTTCGTTCTTGTTGAAATTAGCATCAAAAGAAGCAATCACATCACTATCGCATCCAAAATGATGAGTAGACCTCACACAAGTCTTCATTTAGGGAGACCTTCATATTGTTTTATTGGTTGTTTCAAATTTACAAAGAAAGAGGTGATTAAGAGTTGTATTACGTCGTTCTAGTTCGATTAGCGTCAAAAGGAAAAACGCATGACTATCGCGTTCAAAACCATGCGTACATCTCTCATAAGTCTTCATTTAGGGAGACCTTCTTATTATTTAATTGGTTCTCTAAAATTATCAAAGAAAGAGGTGATTAAGATTCCTATAACTTCATTCTAGTTTGATTAGCATCAAAAGGAGCAATCCCATCATTATCGTGTTCAAAACGATGCCTACATCTCACACAAGTCTTCATTTAAGGAGACCTTCTTATTGTTTCATTGGTTCTCTAGAATTGTCAAAGAAAGAGGTGATTAGAAGTCCTATTACTTCGTTCTAATTTGATTAGCATCAAAAGGAGCAATCCCATGACTATCGCGTTAAAAACAATGGGTACATCTCACACAAGTCTTGATTTAGGGAGACCTTCATATTGTTTCATTGGTTCTCTCAAATTGTCAAAGACAGATATAATTATGAGTCCTATGACTTCTTTCTAGTTTGATTAGCATCAAAAGAAGCAATCCTATCACTAGGGCCTTCAAAACGATCCGTACATCTCACACAAGTCTTCATTTCGGGAGACCTTCTTATTATTTCATTAGTTCTCTCAAATTGTCAAAATATAGGTGATTATGAGTCTTATTACTTCGTTCTAGTTGAAATTAGCACCAAAAGAAGCAATCCCATCACTATCGCGTCCAAAAAGATGCGTAGACCTCACACGAGTCTTCATTTAGACCTTCATATTGTTTCAAATTTACACAGAAAAAGGTGATTAAGAGTTGTATTATTTCGTTCTAATTTGATTAGCATCAAAAGGAGAGAAGCCCATGACTATCTCGTTCAAAACCATTCGTTCATCTCCCACAAGTCTTCATTTATGGAGACCTTTTGATTGTTTCATTGGTTCTCTAAATATGTCAAATAAAGAGATAATTAGGAGTCCTATAACTTCGTTCTAGTTTGATTAGCATTAAAAGAAGGTATCCCATGACTATCGCGTTCAAAACGATGCATACATCTCACACAAGTCTTTATTTAAGGAGACCTTCTTATTGTTTCATTTGTTCTCTCAAATTGTCAAAGAAAGAGGTGATTATGAGTCTTATGACTTCTTTCTAGTTTGATTAGCATCAAAAGGAGCAATTCTATCACTAGTGCCTTAAAAATGATACGTACATCTCACACAAGTCTTCATTTAAGGAGACCTTTTTATTGTTTCAGTAGTTTTCTCAAATGGTCAAAGAAATAGGTGATTATGAGTTCTATGACTTCGTTCTAGTTTGATTAGCATCAAAAGGAACAATCTTATCACTAGTACCTTCAAAACGATCCGTACATCTCACACAAGTCTTCATTTAGGACCACCTTCTTATTGTTTCATTAGTTCTCTCAAATTATAAAAATATAGGTAATTATGAGTCCTATTACTTCGTTCTAGTTGAAATTAGCACCAAAAGGAGCAATCTCATCACTATCGCGTCCAAAACGATGTGTTGACCTCACACAAGTCTTCATTTAGGAAGACCTTCATATTGTTTCATTGGTTGTTTCAAATTTCAAAAGAAAGAGGTGATTAAGAGTTGTATTATTTCGTTCTAATTTAATTAGCGTCAAAAGGAGAGAAACCCATGACTATCGCGTTCAAAACCATTCGTACATCTCACACAAGTCTTCATTTATGGAGACCTTCTTATTGTTTCATTGGTTCTCTAAAATTGTCAAAGAAAGAGGTGATTAGGAGTCCTATAACTTCGTTCTAGTTTGATTAGCATCAAAAGGAGCAATCCCATGACTATCGCGTTCAAAAAGATGCATACATCTCACACAAGTCTTCATTTAAGGAGACCTTCTTAATATTTCATTGGTTCTCTAGAATTGTTAAAGAAAGAGGTAATTAGAAGTCATATTACTTCGTTCTAATTTAATTAGCATCAAAAAGAGCAATCACATGACTATCGCGTTAAAAACGATGCGTACATCTCACACAAGTCTTTATTTAGGGAGACCTTCTTATTGTTTCATTGGTTCTCTCAAATTGTCAAAGAAAGATGTGATTTCCTATGACTTCGTTCTTGTGACGGACGAGATTTTGTAATATAATTTGAATATTTATTTAATTAAATAAATATTTTTCGATGATTTAATTATTAAATTAAATAATGAATTGATGAAATTGTGGTAGATTAATTTAATTATATGTGCTACATTGATTAAATTAATGTCAAGAATTTTATTGTGCAAAGTATGTATTTAATTGAGCTTATTTGATTAAATAAATTATTTAATAAGCATAATGTTATTCTAATTAATTTCATAATTAATTCGAGATTTAATGATTTGACATAATTAATAAATGAGAATTTTAATTATGTGACTATGTGATTTAATATGGAATTATTCTATTTTATTTAATTGATTTAAATAAGATATTTGATTAATTGCTTAATTGGGTGTGACATTATTTAACTATATGATAAGAATAAATTTAAATTAAATGGGAAGGAGTTATTAAGGAACAACCAAACAAGCCCCTAATGGAAGTTTGACCAGTTAACTATGACGAAGTAACTTACCCACTAACTTGTCAGTTGAATACAATATGTTATATTATATACATATATCATATATACATTAGTTCTATTTCATATTCCTATCAGAAGAAAAAGAAGAGAGAAACTTAGAGAAATTGAGAGAGATTGAGAGTTAATTGAGAGAGATTGAAGATTGAGAGAAGAAGAGTATATGAATCATCATCACAATCTAGCAGGGTAATCTCTTCAACCCAAACTTAAATTACGTTCTTATATTTTTATGAAAAAACTATTCAAGTCCTCTGTGATTGAAGAAATTTTATAATTGGTGGGTATATGATGATATATATGTTAGTATATGTATATTATATGGTTTATATCATGTATTCATATGCTAGAGTAACTAATTTCATACAGACATGCTATAATCAGAATTTTCCATTAACGACTATTTTGAGTTCTCTGTAAAACAATTATTTTGTGATCAATGTATGAATTGATGATTTATGTGTATATAAGTGTTAAGATATAATCATAACATGTTTTCTACCATCTATGTATGTTTTCAAACCAACAATTTCATGTAATTATGTTTTAATTGAATTTTTCAAAAGTTACAAAGTATAAAAGTTGTATATATGGCCCTTATGGCCTTACGAACAATTTTATGCCATGAATTGTTTGTTTAACTTAAATTTGTCAGTAAATTATGATAATACATGTTAAGCCAAAGAAAACGAACTTTGAACAGACGGATTCGGAGTTATAATGAATCCGTGACGTCAAATTTCGTGTTTTTCTTCATAACCGTCAAGAACTCCAAGAACAATGAAATTTCATGATTTGATTCGAGTAATTACATGATATAAAGTGTTAAAAGCATGTTAGAATCATTATATGATGTTTCTATGAAATTTATACTTCATAGAAATCACAATACTAGTTTGATTTGCATTAAATTGGCCTAAAACTGTTAAAATCGCGAACTGTTGCTGAACCGCAAGGGCATGCCCGCCCCAGCGGGCCCCATGCATATTTTACCCGCCCTAGCGGACCTAACCCCCTCCCCAACGTGGGTAGTGCAGAGGAAAAAAAATATTTTTTTGACCTCTTGTAGTAAAATAAGCATAACTTCTTCATACGAACTCCGATTAAGGAGATTAAGGATGATTCGGAAAGCTAACGAGTAGACCTACAATTTTCATTCAATAAGTCTTTTTGATTTGAAGTCGTTAGAAGGGGTCAAAATGGACATCTTTGTGACTGATGCGTATTCAGAGGCAATCGGAGGGCGTCAGACATGCACGTACGCAAGTGTAGTGCTCTCGACAATAAAAGATGTTGTTCTAAGTTATAAACATGAATATTATATGATTTGAAGTTCATGTTAATAAACTAAGTTATTGACATGTATAAGATAATGTGAAGGTTCAAGTTAACAAACTAAGTGCGAACTTGAATATTGTGATTGTAAAACTTGATTATGATTGTTTGAAGGATTATACCTATATGATACGCATATTGTGAATTCATACTCACGTTATATGGTTAATTAATAAGTTAACACTATGAACCAAGTTGTAAGTTGACTTAAATGAAAAGTTCAACAGTTGAACATAGAAGTGATAAAACTAATTAACATCGTATGCATAATGTAATGTGTAGAACGTTGAGGAATTGAATTATAACTAGATTTGTAGCTTGCGCACGAGGCAAGTTTCTAAACCTTACTTTTACATTGAGCAAGTATTCTATCCCTAACTCATTATCATTAAACAAGTTTTCTTATCTAAACTCTTTAAGTTGAATAAGCGTTCTATTCCTTATTCTTATGTCAAGCAAGTTACTAAACTCAAAGTTTACCTTTATTGAGCAAGTTTTCTATTCTTGAAATATTATCATGATACAAGTTCTTATACTTGTTAGTCAAGTTGAGATTTCATATGAGATATTATATTATCTTTAAAAGCATGATTCCAGTTATACAATACTTATTCAATTGTATACTCTTGAGAAGTTATTATTCAATTTGAATATTGTTTATTGTTGAACCTTGTAAGACTGGCGAACCCTTATTGATTCGACTAGCCCATAGTTGATGAACGTTCTAAATTCTAGAACTATTAGTGAACTTATCCAAACCAAACTTCATTTGGTGCGGACTCTGATGTCAAACTAAGATGAACAACCCTATTATAGGGGATTAACGATGCTTTAGCGTTAAGATATTGTGCACAGTATGGTACTAAGGGCTGATCCCCCTAAGTACGAGAAGTAGAGTCCATAGTCTTATGACTGTTAAAGGTTTCAAGTATAAACACTTGACAACCTAGGACATAGTTCGAGGTCTTATGACCCTCAGATGTTCTTTTGATTCTTATTATTCATTCTTGATTCAAAAGCCGAGTTTTCTTTATTCATAAGTCTTTGATTCACTCGCATGTTATTATATTGTTGTTATATTGTTATACTTGTGGGTAATCGTGCTCACTCTTGCGTAATAATAACATTACAGTTAAGAACGAAAGGTCCGACGAGCCTTCTACTAGCAAAGGCAAGGGCAAGGTCAACAAGTGATGAAGACTTGTTGTTTATTTGATATGTCATTGTTTAAGACTTATGTTAAAGTTGTGTAAGACTATTTATTTGTTTACGTTTCCGCATTTGAGATTTAAGATTAATATGACCTGGGATTGATTTTGTATTTCTATTCAGATGTTGTAACCCCATAAGGGGAGATGTTGGTTTTATTTCTATCTATTGCATGGTTGCATTTATTATGGGTAGATACATATATGATATTTGTACAGTGAACACCAAATTTCGTGATAATTGAAGTACTCGGATTTGGGAGTGTCACAGGTTGGTATCAGAGCTGTAGGTTATGAACCTTAGGTTGGGAAAAACCTTAGGGTAGTAGCCTTTTAAGAGATCGAGAACATATTAATGATAAACTCTTATCGAGTTCTAAGAAAGATAATAAATTAACTTATGTGATAAGTGCTTATACTTATATACTTGCGAGAGTATCGATTAGCATCACATAATAACTAAGACTTAAAATTTGATTTATTAGGATGTCGGATGCTGGAGAACCCAGTCAGCCTAGGGACGTTGTACCCCGAGAGGCTAGGGAGGAGGAACCCCGAGACATTCACACAGTCTGGGAACGGTTGATTCGACGAGAGCCATCTCCTTTGATCACAGTCGTTGGTCAGGAGCATGAGCCGGTGTTCGATTCAGAGGAGGACTCTGAGGAGATAGAGATTCAGGCTGAGGCAGCTGAGGAGGATGAGGAAGACCTTGAAGAGTTCCCAACGAACTCTATCAGTGCTGAGATGTATGACGAACTATATGACCGTAATATAGAGTTACGAGATACTGTTCAGGAGCTGAGGTAACAAACGGTTGCTCAACAGTCTACCATTGAGTAGAAAGATGTTGAAGTTGAGGCTCTTCACACACGTCTTGGAGACGTAGAGTGGGAGTTGGTCCATGAAAAGGGCTAAGTTGAGTAGAAGTCAGAGGAAATAGAGAAATTAAAGAATGAGTTGAAATAGAAATCAACAAGGCTTGCCATAGCGGAGGAAGCTTGGGTGAGAGATTCACGACGTGTCGATCTTGCAGAGGATAATGTTCATGCAAAGAGAACAAAGATTGAGGAGACGGGTTATATGTTTCAGAATGCAATTGATAAGGCTCAGGATCGGGTGATGTACTATCCAATCCAGTTCGAAGGTCTGCCCTGGTATGTGCTGGATCACAAGACGATGTTCCGCATCATGGAGGAAGAACGCAGTAAAGCTGTTTGACGCCTTAGTTCTCTCAAATTGTCAAAATATAGGTGATTCTGAGTTCTATTATTTCGTTCTTGTTGAAATTAGCATCAAAAGAAGCAATCACATCACTATCGCATCCAAAATGATGAGTAGACCTCACACAAGTCTTCATTTAGGGAGACCTTCATATTGTTTTATTGGTTGTTTCAAATTTACAAAGAAAGAGGTGATTAAGAGTTGTATTACGTCGTTCTAGTTCGATTAGCGTCAAAAGGAAAAACGCATGACTATCGCGTTCAAAACCATGCGTACATCTCTCATAAGTCTTCATTTAGGGAGACCTTCTTATTATTTAATTGGTTCTCTAAAATTATCAAAGAAAGAGGTGATTAAGATTCCTATAACTTCATTCTAGTTTGATTAGCATCAAAAGGAGCAATCCCATCATTATCGTGTTCAAAACGATGCCTACATCTCACACAAGTCTTCATTTAAGGAGACCTTCTTATTGTTTCATTGGTTCTCTAGAATTGTCAAAGAAAGAGGTGATTAGAAGTCCTATTACTTCGTTCTAATTTGATTAGCATCAAAAGGAGCAATCCCATGACTATCGCGTTAAAAACAATGGGTACATCTCACACAAGTCTTGATTTAGGGAGACCTTCATATTGTTTCATTGGTTCTCTCAAATTGTCAAAGACAGATATAATTATGAGTCCTATGACTTCTTTCTAGTTTGATTAGCATCAAAAGAAGCAATCCTATCACTAGGGCCTTCAAAACGATCCGTACATCTCACACAAGTCTTCATTTCGGGAGACCTTCTTATTATTTCATTAGTTCTCTCAAATTGTCAAAATATAGGTGATTATGAGTCTTATTACTTCGTTCTAGTTGAAATTAGCACCAAAAGAAGCAATCCCATCACTATCGCGTCCAAAAAGATGCGTAGACCTCACACGAGTCTTCATTTAGACCTTCATATTGTTTCAAATTTACACAGAAAAAGGTGATTAAGAGTTGTATTATTTCGTTCTAATTTGATTAGCATCAAAAGGAGAGAAGCCCATGACTATCTCGTTCAAAACCATTCGTTCATCTCCCACAAGTCTTCATTTATGGAGACCTTTTGATTGTTTCATTGGTTCTCTAAATATGTCAAATAAAGAGATAATTAGGAGTCCTATAACTTCGTTCTAGTTTGATTAGCATTAAAAGAAGGTATCCCATGACTATCGCGTTCAAAACGATGCATACATCTCACACAAGTCTTTATTTAAGGAGACCTTCTTATTGTTTCATTTGTTCTCTCAAATTGTCAAAGAAAGAGGTGATTATGAGTCTTATGACTTCTTTCTAGTTTGATTAGCATCAAAAGGAGCAATTCTATCACTAGTGCCTTAAAAACGATACGTACATCTCACACAAGTCTTCATTTAAGGAGACCTTTTTATTGTTTCAGTAGTTTTCTCAAATGGTCAAAGAAATAGGTGATTATGAGTTCTATGACTTCGTTCTAGTTTGATTAGCATCAAAAGGAACAATCTTATCACTAGTACCTTCAAAACGATCCGTACATCTCACACAAGTCTTCATTTAGGACCACCTTCTTATTGTTTCATTAGTTCTCTCAAATTATAAAAATATAGGTAATTATGAGTCCTATTACTTCGTTCTAGTTGAAATTAGCACCAAAAGGAGCAATCTCATCACTATCGCGTCCAAAACGATGTGTTGACCTCACACAAGTCTTCATTTAGGAAGACCTTCATATTGTTTCATTGGTTGTTTCAAATTTCAAAAGAAAGAGGTGATTAAGAGTTGTATTATTTCGTTCTAATTTAATTAGCGTCAAAAGGAGAGAAACCCATGACTATCGCGTTCAAAACCATTCGTACATCTCACACAAGTCTTCATTTATGGAGACCTTCTTATTGTTTCATTGGTTCTCTAAAATTGTCAAAGAAAGAGGTGATTAGGAGTCCTATAACTTCGTTCTAGTTTGATTAGCATCAAAAGGAGCAATCCCATGACTATCGCGTTCAAAAAGATGCATACATCTCACACAAGTCTTCATTTAAGGAGACCTTCTTAATATTTCATTGGTTCTCTAGAATTGTTAAAGAAAGAGGTAATTAGAAGTCATATTACTTCGTTCTAATTTAATTAGCATCAAAAAGAGCAATCACATGACTATCGCGTTAAAAACGATGCGTACATCTCACACAAGTCTTTATTTAGGGAGACCTTCTTATTGTTTCATTGGTTCTCTCAAATTGTCAAAGAAAGATGTGATTTCCTATGACTTCGTTCTTGTGACGGACGAGATTTTGTAATATAATTTGAATATTTATTTAATTAAATAAATATTTTTCGATGATTTAATTATTAAATTAAATAATGAATTGATGAAATTGTGGTAGATTAATTTAATTATATGTGCTACATTGATTAAATTAATGTCAAGAATTTTATTGTGCAAAGTATGTATTTAATTGAGCTTATTTGATTAAATAAATTATTTAATAAGCATAATGTTATTCTAATTAATTTCATAATTAATTCGAGATTTAATGATTTGACATAATTAATAAATGAGAATTTTAATTATGTGACTATGTGATTTAATATGGAATTATTCTATTTTATTTAATTGATTTAAATAAGATATTTGATTAATTGCTTAATTGGGTGTGACATTATTTAACTATATGATAAGAATAAATTTAAATTAAATGGGAAGGAGTTATTAAGGAACAACCAAACAAGCCCCTAATGGAAGTTTGACCAGTTAACTATGACGAAGTAACTTACCCACTAACTTGTCAGTTGAATACAATATGTTATATTATATACATATATCATATATACATTAGTTCTATTTCATATTCCTATCAGAAGAAAAAGAAGAGAGAAACTTAGAGAAATTGAGAGAGATTGAGAGTTAATTGAGAGAGATTGAAGATTGAGAGAAGAAGAGTATATGAATCATCATCACAATCTAGCAGGGTAATCTCTTCAACCCAAACTTAAATTACGTTCTTATATTTTTATGAAAAAACTATTCAAGTCCTCTGTGATTGAAGAAATTTTATAATTGGTGGGTATATGATGATATATATGTTAGTATATGTATATTATATGGTTTATATCATGTATTCATATGCTAGAGTAACTAATTTCATACAGACATGCTATAATCAGAATTTTCCATTAACGACTATTTTGAGTTCTCTGTAAAACAATTATTTTGTGATCAATGTATGAATTGATGATTTATGTGTATATAAGTGTTAAGATATAATCATAACATGTTTTCTACCATCTATGTATGTTTTCAAACCAACAATTTCATGTAATTATGTTTTAATTGAATTTTTCAAAAGTTACAAAGTATAAAAGTTGTATATATGGCCCTTATGGCCTTACGAACAATTTTATGCCATGAATTGTTTGTTTAACTTAAATTTGTCAGTAAATTATGATAATACATGTTAAGCCAAAGAAAACGAACTTTGAACAGACGGATTCGGAGTTATAATGAATCCGTGACGTCAAATTTCGTGTTTTTCTTCATAACCGTCAAGAACTCCAAGAACAATGAAATTTCATGATTTGATTCGAGTAATTACATGATATAAAGTGTTAAAAGCATGTTAGAATCATTATATGATGTTTCTATGAAATTTATACTTCATAGAAATCACAATACTAGTTTGATTTGCATTAAATTGGCCTAAAACTGTTAAAATCGCGAACTGTTGCTGAACCGCAAGGGCATGCCCGCCCCAGCGGGCCCCATGCATATTTTACCCGCCCTAGCGGACCTAACCCCCTCCCCAACGTGGGTAGTGCAGAGGAAAAAAAATATTTTTTTGACCTCTTGTAGTAAAATAAGCATAACTTCTTCATACGAACTCCGATTAAGGAGATTAAGGATGATTCGGAAAGCTAACGAGTAGACCTACAATTTTCATTCAATAAGTCTTTTTGATTTGAAGTCGTTAGAAGGGGTCAAAATGGACATCTTTGTGACTGATGCGTATTCAGAGGCAATCGGAGGGCGTCAGACATGCACGTACGCAAGTGTAGTGCTCTCGACAATAAAAGATGTTGTTCTAAGTTATAAACATGAATATTATATGATTTGAAGTTCATGTTAATAAACTAAGTTATTGACATGTATAAGATAATGTGAAGGTTCAAGTTAACAAACTAAGTGCGAACTTGAATATTGTGATTGTAAAACTTGATTATGATTGTTTGAAGGATTATACCTATATGATACGCATATTGTGAATTCATACTCACGTTATATGGTTAATTAATAAGTTAACACTATGAACCAAGTTGTAAGTTGACTTAAATGAAAAGTTCAACAGTTGAACATAGAAGTGATAAAACTAATTAACATCGTATGCATAATGTAATGTGTAGAACGTTGAGGAATTGAATTATAACTAGATTTGTAGCTTGCGCACGAGGCAAGTTTCTAAACCTTACTTTTACATTGAGCAAGTATTCTATCCCTAACTCATTATCATTAAACAAGTTTTCTTATCTAAACTCTTTAAGTTGAATAAGCGTTCTATTCCTTATTCTTATGTCAAGCAAGTTACTAAACTCAAAGTTTACCTTTATTGAGCAAGTTTTCTATTCTTGAAATATTATCATGATACAAGTTCTTATACTTGTTAGTCAAGTTGAGATTTCATATGAGATATTATATTATCTTTAAAAGCATGATTCCAGTTATACAATACTTATTCAATTGTATACTCTTGAGAAGTTATTATTCAATTTGAATATTGTTTATTGTTGAACCTTGTAAGACTGGCGAACCCTTATTGATTCGACTAGCCCATAGTTGATGAACGTTCTAAATTCTAGAACTATTAGTGAACTTATCCAAACCAAACTTCATTTGGTGCGGACTCTGATGTCAAACTAAGATGAACAACCCTATTATAGGGGATTAACGATGCTTTAGCGTTAAGATATTGTGCACAGTATGGTACTAAGGGCTGATCCCCCTAAGTACGAGAAGTAGAGTCCATAGTCTTATGACTGTTAAAGGTTTCAAGTATAAACACTTGACAACCTAGGACATAGTTCGAGGTCTTATGACCCTCAGATGTTCTTTTGATTCTTATTATTCATTCTTGATTCAAAAGCCGAGTTTTCTTTATTCATAAGTCTTTGATTCACTCGCATGTTATTATATTGTTGTTATATTGTTATACTTGTGGGTAATCGTGCTCACTCTTGCGTAATAATAACATTACAGTTAAGAACGAAAGGTCCGACGAGCCTTCTACTAGCAAAGGCAAGGGCAAGGTCAACAAGTGATGAAGACTTGTTGTTTATTTGATATGTCATTGTTTAAGACTTATGTTAAAGTTGTGTAAGACTATTTATTTGTTTACGTTTCCGCATTTGAGATTTAAGATTAATATGACCTGGGATTGATTTTGTATTTCTATTCAGATGTTGTAACCCCATAAGGGGAGATGTTGGTTTTATTTCTATCTATTGCATGGTTGCATTTATTATGGGTAGATACATATATGATATTTGTACAGTGAACACCAAATTTCGTGATAATTGAAGTACTCGGATTTGGGAGTGTCACAGGTTGGTATCAGAGCTGTAGGTTATGAACCTTAGGTTGGGAAAAACCTTAGGGTAGTAGCCTTTTAAGAGATCGAGAACATATTAATGATAAACTCTTATCGAGTTCTAAGAAAGATAATAAATTAACTTATGTGATAAGTGCTTATACTTATATACTTGCGAGAGTATCGATTAGCATCACATAATAACTAAGACTTAAAATTTGATTTATTAGGATGTCGGATGCTGGAGAACCCAGTCAGCCTAGGGACGTTGTACCCCGAGAGGCTAGGGAGGAGGAACCCCGAGACATTCACACAGTCTGGGAACGGTTGATTCGACGAGAGCCATCTCCTTTGATCACAGTCGTTGGTCAGGAGCATGAGCCGGTGTTCGATTCAGAGGAGGACTCTGAGGAGATAGAGATTCAGGCTGAGGCAGCTGAGGAGGATGAGGAAGACCTTGAAGAGTTCCCAACGAACTCTATCAGTGCTGAGATGTATGACGAACTATATGACCGTAATATAGAGTTACGAGATACTGTTCAGGAGCTGAGGTAACAAACGGTTGCTCAACAGTCTACCATTGAGTAGAAAGATGTTGAAGTTGAGGCTCTTCACACACGTCTTGGAGACGTAGAGTGGGAGTTGGTCCATGAAAAGGGCTAAGTTGAGTAGAAGTCAGAGGAAATAGAGAAATTAAAGAATGAGTTGAAATAGAAATCAACAAGGCTTGCCATAGCGGAGGAAGCTTGGGTGAGAGATTCACGACGTGTCGATCTTGCAGAGGATAATGTTCATGCAAAGAGAACAAAGATTGAGGAGACGGGTTATATGTTTCAGAATGCAATTGATAAGGCTCAGGATCGGGTGATGTACTATCCAATCCAGTTCGAAGGTCTGCCCTGGTATGTGCTGGATCACAAGACGATGTTCCGCATCATGGAGGAAGAACGCAGTAAAGCTGTTTGACGCCTTAGTAGACAGTGATAGGAACATTTTGATTATGTGATAACTTACTTGATGTTAATAATGTAAATTTCGATGTGCTTATAAACAGAGGAATATTTTGATGATTTAAATCCTGTAGATTCTTTATCTCAGGATAGTTGATGTAAATAGCAGTGATGCTATCGTATTATGTTTAAAACTTTTGATTAAATAAAATATCAGAGTTTATTTGAGATAATGTGTTAAGTGATTATGTTTAAATGTTTAAGTTAAGCCTTAAATATTTAAAGGATTAAATAAAGATCTAATTAGCGTATATCTTAAACAGAAATATACCGCAGAGAAGAAGACCAAACCATCAACCCACCCAAGAAGGGTCAACGAACAACAACGACGCCAATGCTAACGCTAACCCCGTGCAGCAGTTGGTGAACTTACTGGCCGGAGCAATTAACAATCAGCCTCAAGCTCCACCGAACACCTCATTCAAAGAATTCAAGGCGGTAGGACCGCCAGAGTTTAAAGGCTCCACGAACACGATAGAAGCTCAGACTTGGGTTATGGAGATGGAGAAAGTTTTTGACGTCGCCAGAGTCAGTGAGAACCAAAAGACTGCATACGCAACGTTCATGTTAAAATCAAAAGCCATCTTTTGGTGGCAGGCAAATAAGGTCTGAGGAGGAGAAGGCGTAATAACCTGGGAGAGGTTTAAAAAAATATTTTTTGAGATGTATTTCCCGACCAGTTCACAGAACTTGATGGAGGTACAATTTTTGGAGCTCAAGCAGGGGAATATGTTCGTACTAGACTATGCGGAAAAATTCAATGAGTTGGCCAGGTTTTCCACGTATCAAGTGCACATCGACGAGAGTAAGGCAAGGAGGTTTGAACAGGGTTTGAAGCCCTAGTTGTATACCAAAGTGTCAATGTTCCAATTGAACACTTTTGCTGGAGTATTGGAGAAGGCCATCCTCGCTGAAGATGGTAGCGACGCCGTGACTATGATAACCCGAATAATTATAGATAGTGAATTATGTAGTATATGAATTCTACGAGTGAAATATATAGTAATTGTGACGCCCCCAGAATAGGTCTAGTCAACCCAACCCATTCTAAGTCGCCAAATACATGGTACAGAATTCAAATACAAACTTTATATCACACGGTCGTGCAAAATACGACCACACAACTGTGAGTGTCAATACAAATCGTATATAATACGAAATATTAACATTCAAATTCATTCTTTATTTATTACAATTATTATCCCACTATTTTACAAAAATATCGAGGACTACTACTGCTCTAACTCGGACCATCACTCTGTCCCCCGACTAGTTCCCGCAACGTTCTCATTTCCTGAAGAGGACAACAGATGAAAAGGGTGAACTCAACTAGCCCAGTAAAGAATATTACGACTAAGATAATGGAAAATAAATTATCGTTAGCCTTCAATAAATCAGATAAAATATTATTGACAACAAGATTTAGATCAATATTCGCAGCAGAACTAACCGTTCATCATCAATATTTTATCCCTGTAACATCAATCAATATACATCTCAAATCAAATATTCATCTTTGCACTACAGGCCAAAGATATTCATTTGTATCATCAGTGGTCGTGTTCATCTCAACACCTGTCATCTTTGCACTACGGCCAAAGATATTCATCAGGTAATCATTCATCTTTGCTCTACAGGCCAAAAATATTCAGTTATATCACCACTTAGGACTGAGGATGATGAAAAATAATATAAATAACGAATCCAGTGAAATAAAGGATAAGATTAAGGATTCGTATTTTAGTTTATTCAAGTTCAAGAATATTCCATAATAATACTTTGTGGAGCAAAATTCAAGAATGAAGTTCAAAACCTAGATCCAATCAAAGATAGTAACTATAACAGACAATTTGGACAAACAGAAGAAATTTTAATTTTTGTGTGAATAGTGTCGTATACGTGAATAGTAACCTTCACGTAAAAAGTAAGAATTTCAAAATAAAATCCATGCCAATATTTTGGTATAATGATATTGAAAAGAATAACATCATTTACAAAAGAAAATAACATCCCTTACCTCAAAAAAATAGTACTTCTGACTAGAATATCGGATATAATACCGAAGGAAACTTGCACTGAATAGTAATACTCAAAGTATCTAAATACTCACAAAAATACGATCGATATTATAGAGAGAGAAAACTTCTGATTCTGGTGTGATTTCCAATTCTAACCTAAGCACCCTATTTATAGCAAAAGCTTAGGATGCCAAAGTAGACTAAATTAATAAAATAATATTTTTTTAAAAAAAAATTCCGCCGCTGGCAGCTTTCAGAATTTTTCAACAAACAACAAAAGTGGGGCCCACCCATTAAAAAAATATTTATTTTTTGAAACTTCAATAATTCATAATAAATAGCCCTTTGTCAGAAAAATACAAATTCTATGTCTTCCTATAGGAAATTTAATTCTCTACAACTTTGTAGAAGGAAGTTTTTCCAAATTCCAAACATAAATTATCCGAAATTCATAAACGGATGATTTTCACACCAAAATACTGATAAAAACACATCAGCGCTAATTCCTTCTTTTATATCCACAAAATAAATATTTCCTTATCATATAAATCAATAATTAATTATTCACAAATAATATTACAGAACTACAATATTGACAACCAGGTCGTTCCCAGGAAAGAGTGGGCCTTCCGATAAGGACTTGTCCTTACTGGCGCGCAATTAAATAACCCCTCCTAGACAGAACTTCCTTAGACATTGTCAATAATGCTATCGAATAATATTATTCAAATAATATAAATTATTGAGTTGATAATGTGAAATACTGTGCAGTGACAATTATTGAATCAATAATACAAAATATCAACTGTAGCAATTATTGAATCAATCATATAAAATAGCAACGTAGCAATTATTGATATAAAATATCAACGTAGCAATTATTGAATTAATAAAATATCATGCAATTATTGAATCAATAATATAAAATATTAAACAGTAATTACTGTAACAATAATTGAGTAGTGACTTTTGACGTAAGAATCAATAATTCAAAATACTGTGCAATACCGTGTGCTACTGTGCAACACCGCGTATCACTATATTTTAACCACCGAGTATTTCAACAGTACTAACAGTAACAACTACGCCGTTATTTTATAAAAAAGTTATTTTTGTCGCTTTCTATATCCGACAGTTATTCTGTTGTGGGGCCCACAAATAGCTGCGCCGTCGTACGAATATTCCCCGACAACAAGAATATTTTATAACCACTTGCTCATTTTAAAATATTTGCACATTTCACCCATAACTTTCACATTTATCAAATCAACACCTTACTATTTCGAAATAATATATAAAGAAAATTAAATCTTTATTCATAAAAGTTGGGGTCTTACAACCTCCCCTCCTTATGAAATTTCGTCCTCGAAATTGACGTACGTACCTGGTATATCGAAAAGGTGAGGATACCTCGCTTTCATTTCCGATTCCAAACTCCCAGGTCATTTCCTCAATAACATGGTTTCTCCACAAAACTTTAACTTGAGGTATAATTTTCGAGCGTAGGACATGCTCCTTCCTATCCAAAATCTTGACAGGTACCTCCTCATACGTTAAATCTTCGGGTATCTCGTCTGGTTCTAACTCAATAATGCAGTTTGGATCCTTCACATATTTACGTAACACGGATATGTGAAACACGTTATGAACACGAGACATGCTTGGAGGTAAAGCGTGTCTATAGGCCACATTTCCTACTAGGTTAAGGATCTCAAATGGACCAATGAATCGTGGATTAAGCTTTCCTCTCTTCCTGAATCTCGTAACTCCCTTCCACGGAGCAACATGTAATAACACATGGTCCCCGACTTTGAATTCCACGTCCTTTCGATGAAGATCCGCATAACTCTTTTGTCGATCTTGTGCTGTTTGCATCAGTTGCCGGATCATTTGGATCTTTTCCGTCGTCATACGTACTAACTCCAGTCCCAACAATGTTGTTTCACCCACCTCATTCCAACATACTGGAGAACGACACTTTCTCCCATACAACGCTTCGAATGGAGCTACGCCTATACTTGCTTGATAACTGTTATTGTAGGAGAATTTCACCAATGGTAAGTACTTATCCCAACTCCCTTTGAAGTCTAGAACACAAAGTCTCAATAGATTTTCAAGAGTTTGAATAGTTCTTTTCGATTGTCCGTCCGTTTGAGGATGATAAGCCGAGCTGAATCGTAAATTCGTGCCCATAGCTTTCTGCAAACTGATCCAAAATCGTGAAGTAAATCTGGGGTCACGATCCAAAACTATGGATACTAGCATGCCATGCAATCTCATAATCTCATTCACGTATATATGAGCAAGACGTTCAAGGGAATAAGTCTCTCGTATCGGCAAAAAATGAGCAAACTTGGTTAATCTATCAACAATAACCCAAATCGCATCTATGCCTTGAGAAACCTTGGGAAGACCCGTAACGAAATCCATCGTAATGTGTTCCCACTTTCATTTCAGAATCTCCAGTGGTTGCAATGGACCCTTCGGTACTTGATGCTCCGCCTTTACACGTTGACAAGTTAAACATCTCGAAATAAACTTCGCGATCTCTTTTTTCTTATTGCTCCACCAAAATGTATGTCGAAGATCACGATACATTTTGGTACTCCCACGATGGATTGCAAATGGTGTGTTGTGTGCCTCCATCATGATTCTATGCTTCAAGTCAGAATCGTTAGGAACACAAAGTCTGGAGTTGACTCGAAGTATTCCCTCTTCATCGATTCTTGCTTCTGGGATGGCACCTTCTTGCACCTTCTTCTTCATCTTCATCAGCTCCGGATCCGTAGCTTGAGCAGCTTTAACTTTATCAATCAAAGCTGGTTCTGCGCGTATACTTTACATCATCGCACTCGTTCCCACATATGATCTTCTACTCAACGTGTCAGCTACCACGTTCGCTTTTCCAGGATGGTATTGGATGGTATGATCGTAATCTTTCAACAGCTCAAGCCAACGTCGTTGCCGAATGTTGAGTTCCTTTTGAGTGAAGAAATATTTAAGGCTCTTATGATCCATATAAATCTCCATTTTCTCTCCGTACAGGTAATGTCTCCAGATCTTCAACGCAAAAATGACAGCTGCCAACTCTAGATCATGAGTAGGATAATTTCTCTCATATTCTTTAAGTTGTCGCGAGGCATAGGCTATGACTTTCCCATGTTGCATGAGAACACATCCTAATCCTTTGCCCGGAGCATCGCTGTAGATAACAAATCCATCTGAACCAGATGGTATTGTTAGAACAGGTGTCAAAATAAGTCTTCTCTTGAGCTCTTGGAAGCTCTTCTCGCATTTCTCGCTCCAAACGAATCTTGTATCTTTTCGAGTCAACTGAGTTAATGGAGTAGCAATTCGAGAAAATCCCTCTACGAACCTCCAATAATAACCAGCTAAGCCCAGAAAGTTTCGTACTTCGGTCACCGACTTAGGTTGCTCCCAGCTTTATACTGCTTCAATCTTCGCCGGGTCAACAGATACTCCACGTTTCGATACCACGTGCCCAAGAAATGCTACTTCCTCAAGCCAGAACTCGTATTTCTTCAGCTTCGCATATAGCTTGTTCTCACGAAGCTTTAGAAGTACAAGCTTCAAGTGGTGCTCATGATCTTCACGGCTTTTAGAATAGATGAGGATGTCATCAATAAAGACAACAACGAACTGATCCAAATATTCCTTAAATACACGATTCATCATATCCATAAAAGCAGCTGGAGCATTAGTCAATCCAAAAGACATGACTAAAAACTCATAATGTCCGTACCGAGTTCTGAAGGCAGTCTTCGGAATATCCTCAGTTTTAATCTTCAGCTGATGATATCCAGAACGAAGATCGACCTTTGAAAAGAATTGTGCTCCTTGCAACTGGTCGAACAGGTCATCAATACGAGGTAGCGGATACATATTCTTGATGGTGACATGGTTCAACTCTCGATAGTCAATACAAAGTCGCATACTCCCGTCTTTCTTCTTTACGAATAAAATAGGAGCACCCCAAGGAGACGTACTTGGACGAATAAAACCGATGTCTAACAATTCCTGTAATTGGACCTTTAACTCCTGAAGTTCAATAGGAGCCATTCGATATGGGATTTTAGAAATGGGTTTTGTACCGGGTTCAAGGTCAATAAAGAATTCAATTTCACATTCTGGGGGTAGACCGGGAAGTTCTTCGGGAAATACATCAGGAAACTCCTTAACAACGGAAATATCATTCAAACCTAATGTATTCTCGTTTAGATCAGTGACATGAGCTAAGAAAGCTTGACATCGGTTTTTCAATAAACGAATAGCCTTGTGATTTGAAATGATATTAACTGATTTTAGTGGTTTGATGGTTTGGATTCGCACAATAGGTTAATTAGGAATATGAAAACTAACAACCTTACGAAAGTAATCAATTCTGGCATGGTAAGTGGTTAACTAGTCAATTCCTAAAATCACGTCAAATGAAAGTATTTTCAAAGATATAAGATCAACAGGTAAGGTAAGGGTACCAATATGAATCAAACAAGATTTGTAAACTGTAGATGTAACAAAGGTTTCTCCTAACGGAGTTTCAACAGATAAGTCAAAGTCTAATTTATCAGAAGTCAAGTTCAAACGTTGAGCACAAGCAGGTGAAATAAAAGAATGGGTAGCACCGGTATCTAACAAGGTGTAAACTTCGCAAGAGTTTATGATTAGCTTACTCGTAATCACCTCGTGTGGGTTCCTCGCATTTTGGGCTGTCACGACAAACGCTCTTCCAGAAATCACCGACTTTGACTTGTCCGAAACCGCCTTTGGAATCACCACCCCCACTGGATTTGGTTTTGCAACAAGATAATCTCGAGCTATATGTCCTTCTTTTCCACAGTTATAGCATGCTTTGAATTGTTGTGGGCAGCTTGGGCTGATGTGTCCCTCTTTCCCGCATTTATAGCATACGACCGGTGGTCGTTCTCCTCCCCTAGAAACAGTTGATGCTGGTGTTGATGTTGACATCTTCACGTTCTCATTGTTATACCTTCTCTTTTTTGAAATCTCCTCCTGATTCGCTTTTTCTACTATCATGGCCACGATTACCACCGGAGTGGTTACCGCTTTTGTCATACTTTCCTCCTCGCTGGTTGTCATTGCTCCAATGACTGCTGCCACCGGTACGACCTTGGTTGTGATCCCTCGGTTGAACATAATCATTATCTCGTTCTAACAACTGGGCCCTGTTCACTACATCCGAATATAGAGAAAATTTGTGAGAAATGAGGTATTGATGTATTTTGGGTTACAAACCTCTTAAAAACATCCGCGTCATACGTTCCTCATTCTCCACCAAATGAGGTGCAAACCTGGACAGCTCCGTGAACTTAGCCTCGTACTGGGATACCGTCATGTTGTTTTGCTCGAGTCTGATAAACTCTACCTCCTTTATATGACGAATACTTTCAAGAAAGTACTTGTCATTGAACAGTTTCTAGAACGCTTTCCAAGACATCTTGAGTGCGACAGGCTGGGTACGTTTCACAGACTCCCACCAGTAATCTGCTTCTCCACGGAACATAAACGTGGCAAACGGAACCTTCTGTTCCTCCGTGCATCCCAAGACATCAAATATCTTGGTAATTTGTTTAACCTACGTCTCCGCCTTGATCGGATCTGGCTTTCCCAGAAATTCTTGTGGTCCCAATTCTTTGAACTGCTTGGCAGTGACAATTCACGTGTTGTTATTATCTCCACCTGTATTTTGCACACGAGTCTCCCTCGTCTGGTTTTGCATGAACTGCAAAAAACTTCTAAACATCTCATTGTTTATCGTCTGACCAGCGTTGTTTTCAGGATGAACATTGCCTTCCTGTTGCACGTTCTCCTGGTTGGTGATTAAAGGTGTCTCCACGGTCTCATTCACTTCTTTCTTAACATTCTCAGCTGCCATTCTCAAATACTGCCATAAAACAAGGGTTAATTAAACAAATTAACATATCACATATTAACCCTATACTCCGACTGACCAATTAAATACCACATAAGCTCAGGTAGGACATACTAGTGAAGGATTTACTCGTCTCTCCCCTCCTAGTTCTATTCCCCGATCTCCGCCAGAGATCATATCCCTAAGCTCTGATAACAACTGTGACGCCCCCAGAATAGGTCCAGTCAACCCAACCCATTCTGAGTCGCCAAATACATGGTACAGAATTCAAATACAAACTTTATATCACACGGTCGTGCAAAATACGACCACACAACTGTGAGTGTCAGTACAAATCGTATATAATACGAAATATTAACATTCAAATTCATTCTTTATTTATTACAATTATTATCCCACTATTTTACAAAAATAGCGAGGACTACTACTGCTCTAACTCGGACCATCACTCTGTCCCCCGACTAGTTCCCGCAACGTTCCCATTTCCTGAAGAGGACAACAGATGAAAAGGGTGAGCTCAACTAGCCCAGTAAAGAATATTACGACTAATATAATGGAAAATAAATTATCGTTAGCCTTCAATAAATCAGATAAAATATTATTGACAACAAGTTTTAGATCAATATTCGCAGCGGAAATAACCGTTCATCATCAGTATTTTATCCCTGTAACATCAATCAGTATACATCTCAAATCAAATATTCATCTTTGTACTACAGGCCAAAGATATTCATTTGTATCATCAGTGGTCATGTTCATCTCAACACCTGTCATCTTTGCACTACGGCCAAAGATATTCATCAGGTAATCATTCATCTTTGCTCTACAGGCCAAAGATATTCAGTTATATCACCACTTAGGACTGAGGATGATGAAAAATAATATAAAGAACGAATCCAGTGAAATAAAGGATAAGATTAAGGATTCGTATTTTAGTTTATTCAAGTTCAAGAATATTCCATAATAATACTTTGTGGAGCAAAATTTAAGAATGAAGCTCAAAACTTAGATCCAATCAAAGATAGTAACTATAACAGACAATATGGACAAACAGAAGAAATTTTAATTTTTTTCGTGAATAGTGCCGTATACGTGAATAGTGTTGTATACGTGAATAGTAACTCCGACGGAAAAAGTAAGAATTTCAAAATAAAATCCATGCCAATATTTTGGTATAATGATATTGAAAAGAATAACATCATTTACGAAAGAAAATAACATCCCTTACCTCAAAAAAATAGTACTTCTAACAGGAATATCGGATATAATACCGAAGAAAATTTGCACTGAATAGTAATATTCAAAGTATCTAAATACTCACAAAAATACGCTCGATATTATAGAGAGAGAAAACTTCTGATTCTGGTGTGATTTTCAATTTTAACCTAAGCACCCTATTTATAGGAAAAGCTTAGGATGCCAAAGTAGACTAAATTAATAAAATAATATTTTTTTTAAAAAAATATTCCCCCGCCGGCTGCTTTTAGAATTTTTCAACAAACAACAAAACTGGGGCCCACCCATTAAAAAAATATTTATTTTCTGAAACTTCAATAATTCATAATAAATAGCCATTTTGTCAGAAAAATACAAATTCTATGTCCTTCTATAGGAAATTTAATTCTCTACAACTTTGTAGAAGAAAGTTTTTCCAAATTCCAAACATAAATTATCCGAAATTCATAAACGGATGATTTTCACACCAAAATACTGATAAAAACACATCAGCGTTAATTCCTTCTTTTATATCCACAAAATAAATATTTTCTTATCATATAAATCAATAATTAATTATTCACAAATAATATTACAGAACTACAATATTGACAACCAGGTCGTTCCCAAGAAAGAGGGGGCCTTCCGATAAGGACTTCTCCTTACTGGCGCAATTAAATAACCCCTCCTAGACAGAACTTCCTTAGACATTGTCAATAATGCTATCTAATAATATTATTCAAATAATATAAATTATTGAGTTGATAATGTGAAATACTGTGTAGTGACAATTATTGAATCAATAATACAAAATATCAACTGTAGCAATTATTGAATCAATCATATAAAATAGCAACGTAGCAAATATTGATATAAAATATCAACGTAGCAATTATTGAATCAATAAAATATCATGCAAATATTGAATCAATAATATAAAATATTGAACAATAATTACTATAACCATAATTGAGTAGTGACTTCTTACGTAAGAATTTAATTCAAAATACTGTGCAATACCGTGTGCTACTGTGCAACCCCGCGTATCACTGTATTTTAACTATCGGGTATTTCAACAGTACTAACGGTAACAACTACGCCGTTATTTTATAAAAAAGTTATTTCTGTCACTTTCTATATCCGACAGTTATTCCGTTGTGGGGCCCACAAATAGCTGCGCCGTCGTACGAATATTTCCCGACAACAAGAATATTCCACGACCAAACGAATATTCCCCGACAACAAGAATATTTTATAACCACTTGCTCATTTTAAAATATTTGCACATTTCACCCATAACTTTCACATTTATCAAATCAACACCTTACTATTTCGAAATAATATATAAAGAAAATTAAATCTTTATTCATAAAAGTTGGGGTCTTATAGTAATGATCCTTAGAAAGAAAATGAACGAGTTAAAGATGATATATAATATTTGATATATGATTGTGTTTGATTGAAGATTATGTAATAAAACCTTAACTCTATTGAAGAGGTGAATTTAGTAAAGATATATGTGTAGTTTATATAAATGTCGTTAAGATAATGTGTTGAAGTTATTCAACAATAAATTGTGGAAGAGATTTTGTGAAAACCAAGTAAGGGAAGTTTCGTTGATTCCGAGGATGGAATCCTTATAAGGAGGGAAGGATGTGACATCCCAGATTTTTTAAGAATTTATAAATGAGAATTTAATAAATAAAATTCTTATTATGAGATGTTTCGAGTTTGAGTATGTGTATATGTGTTATATGTTGTGAAATATGTGATTTGGTGTGAAGAGGATATTGGATATTAATTTTAATATTTATTGAAGTAAATAAATATTTTAATTAATTTATTTATTGATTTAAACAAATAAATTATGTGTTGGTTATGTAGTAATTTAATTAAGTGTAATATATTAATTAAAAAAATATTTAATATTTAATTTAATTAATATGTAATGATTTTATGTTATAGTTCTAATTTAATTTGGATAATTAAATTAGATGAAGTGATGTGGTAATTGTAACATGAAACTATAATTAGCGAGTAGTTATAATTATGTGGCAATTTTTATATGATTAGTTGATGTGAACTTTTAATTAATTAAATTAGAATGTTATGATTTAATTAATTAAAGGATAACATTAAAAATATATGTTAAAGAATTTATTAACAGAATAAAAAAAGGGCTTTTAATTAGTTTTACCCAAACAAGGCCCTTAAAACTGTTTTTAAAATATTTTACCAAACAAGGTCCTTACTTTTGTTTTAATCATGTTTTACCAAACAAGGCCTAAACTATTAACTAATTTATTTTTAAAATTAAAGGGATTTTCCAAACAAAGCCTTATGGCTTTTGGTTTTCAAAATTTTTGTAACTGCTATGTATTAAGTAGAGATATAATTATATACATATATCAGTTATGTATATTTTATATTACGTTAGTTTAGACAGCAAAGTTAGTCTGTTAGAGAAAACAAAGAGATAGACAAAGGAAGAATAGAGAAAAGATAGAGAGAAAAGGAAGAAGAGAGAAGAAGATAGAAAGAGGAGGAAGAAGTTTTGTGAGAAATCAAAACTAGAAGCCTCATCATCAGTTTCATCTTCTTCATCACTAAAACTTAAGGGTATAATTCCTAACCCTTATAGTTAGAATTTTATGTTTATGTTCTTTATGAAATTTAGTTCTCTGTAAAGTTTAGTTCTTCATGAACATGATGATATTTGATGTATGTAAGTGATATTGTGTATATAAATTGGTTATAATTGATTAGTATGATAATTTAGATTGTTTAAATTATGCATATATGATAAACATGAGAAATTCATGATCATCAAAGAGTTACAGTAAAAGTATTTTAAAATTATATATATGTATAGTTTTCTTTTAAAAATTAAAAGAATTCATGTTTGATTGTGATTGTTGTTTAAATTACTTGTAAATGATGATAACATGTTTAGAAATTAACTGACTATGCTTGAAATTATGAGAATTGGTTTAAAAATAAAAGTACAGTGTTCAATTTTCTCAAGAACACTTAACAATGGCCTTTCTTTAAAAATTATGAAATTGAGAGTTTTGATTATGTGAATTGATGATTTTATGTGTTAAAACATGTTAGAAATTTTAATATTATATTTCTGTAAAATTTTATATGTATTGTGTTGACTGGAATTGGAATTTAGTGTGGAGAAATAAGCCAAATTGGCATTTTTTTCTTCACAGTTCGTGAACCAGTTTGCGTTTGCTGCAGGGGGCCTGCCCCGGCGGGCCTATCAAGCTAGAAACCCCCGCCCCGGCGAGGGGTATGCAGAAAAGAAAGCTTATTTTTTTGTAAAACTAAGTTTATGTAATAATTTTATGAATTGAAATATATATTAAAATGCTAAAATAATGGTAATGAATTATATTAATAATATATAATGTGTAATTATAATTTAAAATAATTATAATTATAGTAAAGGTTTAATTTCAAATTACGATTTGTTAAATGAATATAGTTTGATTAATTTTAAATCAAATAAATGTTTAACTTGAATTATAATTTATTTAAATTATAATTTAATTAATATGTAATTGTAATTTGAACAATTATAATTAAGATAAATGTGTAATTTAAATTATAATTCATTTTAACTATAATTTAATGAGTGCATGGATTGAAATTGGTTTAATTATAATTTAATGCATAATGTAGTTTGATTAATTATAAATTTGTTTTATTATAATTTAATTAATTAGAGTAATGGTTTAAATTAAATTATAAACTGTGTAATTATAATTTGATTAACATAAGATGTAATTATAATTTGATTAATTTATAATTAAAGTGGATGTTTAAATTATAATTTGTTTAATTATATTTTAATATGAGTATGTAATATGATTATGTAATGTGATTAATTATGTGATAACTAACTATTAACGTAATAGTTAAAGAGGAATGAGTTAACCTAAATTGGTTAACTAACTATGAGAATTAGCTATGTGATAATTAACTTATATTGTTAATTATACATATAATTTGACGGCGTGTGTCAAATAAATGGGAGAGAATTATGAAGTGTAAAGTAGAATTTACTTTGACAGTTGCTAAGCATCGCTATGTGACTAATAGTTGATATGTATGATAATACGTTGTGTAGGATTCATGAAGTACAGATAATTAAGATGTTTTTCGGTAATTGGTAATCTACGAGCCAGGAAAGTCTTTCAGTTCTTATTTTCTATGTGAACTTGCTGATGAACTATTTTAAATTGTATTGCAAAGAGCATGATATATTATATATGTTGTATGCATGAAACTTTAAAGTCAATTTATGACTACGTTGATTGAGTAAAGAATATTGATTGAGTAAGGAACTCAATCTTTTTAGTTGTTATATGAATTGAAGCATGCATGATATGTTAGTCTAATGATTATGATGTATAAGATGAAGATGTTATTTATGTGCTACGTGTTGCATGAAAACTGTTAGATCTTGCTGAGCTGTCGAGCTCACTCTTGCAAATAACCACTTTTGCAGGTCAAGGATGTAAGGTAATGATACGTGCTAAGTAAATTATAGAGATCAATGTTCAAGAATATTACTTATGTTAGATGAGAAATGTATTTGATGTTTTGATTGTATCATCATAGTTAAGTTGTAAGTTGAGTTATCCGATGTATATGGTTAATAATTGTAATGTAAGACTTTGTATAGTAATTTCGATGAAGCGATTCATGTAATAGAATTTGAATCAAAGATTTGTAATGATAAAGGTTGCGATTCAGGGCAATAGAGAAAGAATTTATAAAAGTTTTAAATATTCCACATTTTTAGTGATTGTATCATCGAATAATGATGTAAATCTATAATAAATTTGTATTGTTAACGATCGAGAATGAGAATTATATTGTAAGAATTTTGGGGTCGTTACAGTGACCAAGTATAACTATGATCAGAAGAAGAAGAAGAATGAGAGTGAAGGGAATACCAAGGCTAGTGGCAACAACACGAGAGAAAAAAACAATCAGAAGAGGAGGTCGACTGACAACTCGTCAACAAGTAATCAACAAGGAGGTCAGAAGAAGAGAATTGAAGCATGTCGGACCTGCGGGAAAGCTCACATGGGGATCTGTATGAAGGGAAAATAGGTGTAATACCCAACAATTTTCATAAATAATATTAATATTGATATTAATAAAAGTTGAATATTTATGTGAATATAAATAAATATTTTGGTGGTGTGGAATATAGAAATTATATTCGATTAAGCTGAATAATTGAAGTCTATGTGACGAGTCAGATAATGTGGTGGATTTGATGGGAAGCTTAACGTAATGCTTATATGAAGTGCCTAGTGTGGCAAAGTGATAAAATAAGTATATTATTAATCAAAGCAATAAAGAAAGTAAGTAAATTATTATAAATTTCCCCAGAGTGGCTCAGCTATGCCACTTTTGTGCGGTAAACCAGCGCAGCTGCGCCGGTAGTAAAACTTAGAATATAGTTTCTGCATGCATGTGTTACAAAGGTTAATTACCAACGTTAATAAGATAGGAGATTTATAAGTAGATTGATTAATTAATATTATATTATTAAATAATCGTTATTATGAGTGATAGCCTATTAATAAGTAATTAACTGATAATATGTTGATTAATTATTATTGTGAATAATAATACATTAACGAGTAAAGTATTAATAAGTATAATAATATTTATATTTATTCAATTAATTGTGGTGTGCAATGTTATGGGATAGTAATCATATAATTTATAACAACTACATTCTATTAACAAGAAAATATAGTGTGACATTTTAATGTGACCTCATAATATATAAGAACTATATATTAAGACTTAATGAATTATATAAGTTACATAATGATGTTATGTGACAACATGTGGGTGTGACTACATTGAATAGGTACCTTATTAATATTATAATAATTAAGTGAACAGTTGTTACTTAATAGTCATTTCAATAATTTAAAATAATTGAAATAATATAGTTTATAGTAATGTGGAAAGATAATACCCAATTAGATTATATTCGGTATTATGAAATGTACATGAATTATATGTTGATGTGTATATATGTACCCAACTTACTACATTGTAATATTATTTCTTTATTTGAAACTACATTGTGACACCAATTAAATTTATAACCTAAGTGTATAATATATGTATATGTATATAGCCTAAGTATTGGCATTAGTTTATTTACAAGTTGGTAATGCTGAGTTCCATATTGCCTTGTCCCATAATAAGAGGCCCTTTCTTTCTCACGTGTATGGAAAAAAGGCTAGTCTATTCCTTCTTCTCCCAATCTCAGCAATGTAGCTACCAATCATCAATGGGGAAGTGGCTCCAACAGTGAAGTTCAACAACTAACCAACAACTCTCCATTAACCTTCATGCAATCCTTCATTCCATTGGGTTGATTTAATGGAGAATAGAAATAACCGTGTATCAATTTCTCTATAAATATAGCTTCTCTCATTCTCATTTCATTTGCTGAGAATTTATGTTAAATTAAGGAAGAATGATATAGCGGCATTGTAGAAATCATATAGCAGCAAGTTCATATCAATTTAGCAGAGGTATATTTCATTGTTCTTCATTTTCTGGAAATTGCTAAATCCTTGATTATGCTTGAATTTCATGTTAAATGGATTGGGAAATGATTGTTAGTTGTTATCTAAGCTTATGAGTATATTAGAACTGCAATGTGGCTAGTTTAGAATCAATTTCGTAAAGAAACTTTGTGTTTGGGTTTAGTTCTGCCGAAGCAGAAGCTATTTTGGTTCTGGCTAAGACACGGCTTAGCTGCGCCCGTTTTGTACTAGGGTGCAGCGTAGCTGCGCCAGGACCTGATTTTAGTTTTCTGTTTTTGCTAAAATCTGTTAAGTCTAACATGTTGATAATACCTTAGAAATGCATGAAGAACATGATTCACTTGTGTATATATGTTTCTTGATGTAGCATGAGTCATTTTGACTTCGTTAGTATACATTGCTAAATGAACTTAAAGTTTTTAAAAAAGTTCTTTGACATATTATATTGATGTTTATGTTCTGACTTTGTAAGCACGTTTGTATGGTATAGATATGCATGAAGATCATCTTAACATGTGCTTATATGTTTCATGATGTAGCATGAACGTGTTTGACCTTGTTAGTGAACATTTACTAAGGAAAGTATAAGTTTTGAAATGAACTTTGACATATACATATCATGTTTATATTCTGACTTTTTGAGCATGATTGCATGGTCTAGATAGACATGAAATGTAAGTTTAAAGGTGTTGAATTTACACTAGCATACATGGTTTAAGTCGTAATGATTTCAAAAGCAAACTTCGGACTTTTTGCAAACTAAGTTGCATGAACGTGGTGTAATAGTATTTTGATATTTTTGGGCGTGCATGATAGTGCATTTAACATCACTTAGATGACCTACATGTGCACGTACTTCGTTAAATACCGTGAAAGTTAGTTAAGCATGATTTAGACATGTTTTAAAACAAATAACAATGCTAGTCATGCGTAAATAATGTGAACACATGTGAGCATGCTTATTGATAGATTATATGACCACCTCACATGCATATATGGCAAGCATGATAGTCTTATATGAGTTCATGACCTTGTATGGCCTAAAGTCATTGGAAATCGTAATCTAGAACTATAACATGTAAGTTGGATTTGGAAAGATTATGTAAGCATGCAAGACCCTTTAACATGAGTATATATTATGTGGCAATGTGTGCTTAGGTTTTGTACAGAAACAGAAGTGCAAAGCCAACTCTGGTCTGGCTAGGGGATAGCGCAGCTGCGCCGTCCCTAGGCTTAAACAGGGTGCAGCTGCGCCAGGCTGAAAACTGGTCTGAGTATTCTGCTTGAATTCTGATTTTGATAATTAGTTTACAATGATACTCTAACCTGCTAAATAGAGTCTGATTAGTATTGGTTGTAATTGTGACACTCCCAAATCTGGATACTTCGTTTTCACATGATCTGGTGTTCACTTTCTAACATAACATACATCTACCCAATAAAACTTCAAAGTAAAATACAATCTTTATTCAAAATAATAAAATCTCCCTTAAACAATCAATCCAGGGTTTAATCTAACCTTGACATAAATATAAAATGCAAAAATTAAAACATAACTTAAAAGTCTTATTACAATCATTCAAAATAATTAAACAAGTCTTCACTTGTTTAGCTTCCCTTTGCCTTTACTCGTTGACGGGGCATCAACATTTTGAACCTTAGCTCCAATGGTTATTTAATGTAAGAGTGAGCAAACAACAGCTCACTAGAATTTAACAATAATAAAGACATGAAGGAATATCTTTAAAAAGATTTGAATAACTTTGCTTACTTCAACAAAGAAAGAATTGAATAATACTTCTTTAATTATAATTCGAATATAGAATTCATCTGAGGGTCATAAGACCTTGAACTTTTGTCCTAGGTTATAAACATTTATATTTAAAACCTTTAACAGTCACTAAGACTATGGACCTTAACTCGTACTTAGGAGGATCAGCCTTTCGTACCATGTAAGTGCACCACATTTAACGCTTTTGCGTAGTAACCTCTCCTAATAAATAGGGTTGTTCATCTCAGTATTTGAACACAAGTCCGCACCAAAGAAACTTCGGTTTGGATAAGCTTACAAGGGTAATTTGAAATTCAACGTTCATCAACTAAGGAATAGTTTAATCGACTTTTAATAACTTAGGACAATTCATAAATAAAAGAATTACGAATTATCATATGCTTTAGAATTAAACTTAAAGCATTTAAAAGATAAGCTGAACCTTACTTGAACAATAAGTTAAGGTCACTTTAATTACATCATAAACTTTCAATAAGTACTTGTCCAATAAAAGAACAATCTCAAACAATGAATAATTGAATTTAAAGAACTTGTATAACATTTACGAGTTCAGGGATAGAAGACTTGCCTTAAGCGCAAGCTACTTAACACAATCACGCACTTTAACACTTCCTACATACATATATATTCAATCACAATAACCTAAATTAGTTAACACGTAACTAATCCATATAATTGGTTAACCCTCATGGTTAACTCATTCTAATTAAATAAATAATTGATAATTAACCATCATATAGGCATGCTCACATAATTAAATCAATCATGTATTTAACAAAATTATAATTTAAACACTTAATCTAATTATAATTACTTAAATTATAATCACATCTTAAATTATAAACAATTATAATTTACAATCAATTAAACTACATCTTGCATTACAATTACACAAATTATAATTAATCATGCAATTATCAATTTATAATCCATAATTAAACATGCATTTATTAAATTATAATTACATAAATTATAATTTAAATTAATATCTAATTGATTAAAATAAATCAACTACTACTCATCATAATTTAATATAATTATAATTTAAATTAAACATTTACTCTTAATTATAATTACTCAAACTATAATCAAGTAGTTCATATTACAATTAAACAGTTATAACTTATAATTTAAATATTACATTAAGATTTTCAAAACTTCTTTTTCTCAAATTATGAAATTGTCCAACTCATATTAACAACATATTATAGCCACGGAATTCATGCACATCATCATAACCAATTTAACTCAGGCTATCAAATAAGACTGCACAATTAAACCAAACTTACTGTCTCTGATCAGGCAACGGCGTAGTTGCGCAGCTAAAGACCTTGGCACCGGCGCAGCTGCTTGATCTGGGAACCATAGCCGGCGCAGCTGCGCTGCTTCTGCGTGTGTTACCGGCGCATCTGCGCAGGAACGCAGACAGAAGCAGGCAATTCAGCACCCTGCTTCACCGTTTAGCCCTCACAAGCCAACAAACGAAAATTACAAATTACTGAAACAGTGTGTAGTCCATACTTGAAGCAATACACACATATAACATGTTACTAAACATGAAAACCATCTAAACAATAAGAATCGAAAGTTTTTAGAAATCAAATTGTGATATTTTCATAAAACTCATATATTTACAAAACCATTCACTGTAAATCAATTTCTTTAGCAATTCAACTTATAACACATGCATTATTTCCATGATTCAAGATAGCATCATAAACAATTCTAAACAAGCATATTAGCACAACCCAATTCCATCAATTTTACTCTAAAATCAACCAAAACATGAAAACTCCATATGAACACATATTCCCCATTTAAAACTTGCTTTTACAGTACTTTGATTTCTGAAAATCATTTATAGCATATAACCCACTATAAACAACACATGAATACAATCTATATATACACCATTTATGTTTATACAATTTCATAACAACTTATTTTTAACAGAGAATGAATATAAAAAATATATAAATGAGTTCTATAACAATTAGAGATTATAGATGATACCTTTTGTTAATAGGTTGAAAGAGAAGGTGATGTGAGTTCAATTCTAGCAATTCTTCTTCCTATTTTCTCTTCTTCTTTAACTCTTCTATGCTCTTCCTTCTCTCTGCTCTTTTTTCTTCTTAGTTCTTAGTTAGACTTAGGATTAGAACTAACGTAGTAGATATATTATAACTGATATAATATACGTATACTAATGATATATATGTTACTGCTAATTAATTAAGATATATAATAAATACATATTATTATATAAGTTACAACTATTTGAATTTGAAAAGCCTTAAGGCTTGTTTGGCCAAAACAACATTACTTTTTAAAAATAAATTATTATTACTAAGGCCATGTTTGGTAAAATGAGTTTAAAACAAGTGCAAGGGCCTTGTTTGGTTAAAATTATTTAAAACTCTTTTCTTTATTTTAATAAATCATTTTAACACATACTTTAATGTCACACTTTAATTAATTAAATATAAATCATCTAATTTAATTAATTAAAATCTAATATTAATTAATCACATAAAATTACCACGTAATTATAATTACTCGCTAATTATAATTCATGTAACAATTCATCACATAATTCATCTAATTTAATTATCTCAATCAAATTAGAACTATACTATAAAATTAATATACATCAATTAAATTAAATATTAAATATTCATTTAATTAATATATAACACTTAATTAAATCACTCCACAAAACCACATAATTCATTTATTTAACTCAATAAATAAATCACATAAAATATTTATATAACTCAATAAATATTAAAATTATTATATAAAATCTCAATCGTTACAATCTTCCCTCCTTAAAAGGATTCTGTCCCCAGAATCACACCCACAAAAAAAATTCTATCTATTACATTCTTCCCCCCTTAAAAGGATTCTGTCCCCAGAATCGGTACATAAGGAGTTACACAAAAGTTAAGCAAACAATTGCGGATAACATTTCATCATAACATCTTCGAGTTCCCACGTAGTTTCTTCAACACTGTGGTTCCTCCAGATTACCTTAACAGAAGGTATCACTTTATTCCTAAGTACTTGTTCTTTTCTATCAACTATTTGAACATGCACTTCTTCATAAGTTAAGTCTTTATCAAACTGTAAAGGTTCATATTCAATTACATGCTTATAATCGTGCTTGAAGGGTCTTAACACAGAAATATGAAAGACATTATGTATATTCTCAAGCTTTGGAGGTAATGCAATCTCGTAAGCAACCTCGCCCACCTTTCGTAGTACCTCGAAAGGTCCAATAAATCTGGGACTCAGTTTTTCCTTCTTTTCGAATCGAATCTTCCCCTTCTAGGGAGATACTTTCAGGAACACGAAACTTCCTGGTAAGAATTCTCGGTTCTGTCAATGTTGATTGGCATATTTCTTCTGTCTGTCTTGAGCAGCAACTAATCTTGTTCTGATCAGTTTCACAATTTCGGCGGTTTCTTGTACCAGTTCCAGTCCCAACAGTTGACGTTCACCGACTTCATCCCAGCACAAGGGAGTTCTGCATTTTCTGTCGTATAATGCTTCGTAAGGCGGCATGCCGATATTGGCGTGATAACTATTGTTGTAGGCAAACTCCACCAATGGTAGATGATCATCCCAGCTTCCCTTGAAATCTATTACGCAAGCTCTCAGCATATCCTCAAGCGTTTGAATTATTCTCTCGCTCTGGCCATCGGTCTGAGGATGGTACACCGTACTCATTCGTAATTGCGTTCCCAGACACTCTTGCAAACGCTTCCAGAAATTCGACGTAAAACGTGGATCTCTATCAGACACAATCGATACCGGAACACCGTGTCGAGAAATAATTTCCTTCACATATAGCTTCGCCAGCTGATCCAAGTTATACTTAACACTGATCGATAGAAAGTGGGCTAACTTCGTCAGTCGATCCACTATAACCCGTATCGCATCAAATCCTTTCTGAGTCGCAGGAAGACCAACCACAAAATCCATTGTGATGTGCTCTCACTTCCACTCTGGAATTTCTAACGGTTGTAGCAACCCACTTGGTCTTTGGTGTTCTGCCTTAACTTTCTGGCACGTCAATAATTTTGCAACGCATTCAGCAACGTCCCTCTTCATATTCGACCACCAGAAATGCTGCCTGAGATCCTGGTACATTTTCTTACTCCCAGGGTGAATAGAATATGTAGAACTGTGAGATTCACTCAAAATCTCTTCTTTGACCTCTGGTACTGGCGATACCCAGATTCTCCCTTCAAATCGTAGCAGACCTTCGCTTTCGATCTTAAACTTGAACTCTTCGCCATCGATTATCCTTTTCTGAATCTTCTCGCCTTCCTCATCGTGAAGTTGTGCTTCTTTCACTTTGTCTACCAGAGTATAACCAATAATTATTTGAAACAACATCTCATCCGATTCCTTCGAAAACTTCACTTCTAATTCCAATCTTGTCATCTGTTCTATTAACCGATCCTGATCAGTTAACACGTTCAGTTTCTCCCGTAACAACAACAAGAACAACAATAATAAATAAAAAGACCGTTACATCATCCATTTTAGCCCAAAAAGCACATACTTCCATCCTCATGCTCTAACTTGCCAAATTTATAATTCAAAATCCCTCATTCAACGTGGAAAAATATAGCCTCACAATTTATTATTTTTGGAGAGGTAAAGACTTCTATTTGAGTCCAACTCAATCCTCTACTTGAGGTTTTCTATTTATACATTTCGTCCCCTAATTGAAGTTTCAACTGATGAAGGTTAGTTTAACAACACTGTTGTTATGTTTCCAAATAAGACACAAATAGGACACGAGTCCCTTGCTTACACCAAAAAAAAATCTAAGCTTTTTCTTCCTAAAACTGAAATCAGGACACAGTGCAATAGAACATTTGTTATCAAATAAATTTAAACTGAGATTACATTTGTTATCAAATAAATTTAATAGGAGTATTAGGACACAGTGCAAGATCCCCAAAAACCTGAAGAGCCTGATCCTGAAGAAAGTGAAAAGCAAGTTGAAGAAGTTGACAATGAACAAGAACTGGTAGAGATAGAAGAAGAACCTGAACCTAAGAAAGAGTATGAAGTGCCACCATTGATAGCGGCCGAAGAAACAGGAGACGTGCTGGTATTTTGAAGCTTTTATTATGTTTCTCTTTTAGGTTGGCTTAGCAAATTGTTATGTTATTCTTACTCATCTTCCTGTGCAGGGTAAGAATGAAGTAAATCGGAGAGCTGCAGAATTAGATGAAAGCAATACATTGGCTCTTGTCATATTTCAACCTGGTAATGGCTAAAGAACTAATTTGGCAACTTTCATTTTTTACTTTGTAGCTTGACAATAAGATTACCCTTTAAATTGTTTTATTCATTTGAAATAGTTTAGGCATAATGTATAATGTACTCATGTTTGCAAATAGAGTAAATAGACTCGTATACGATGTGCATACTTGTATGTAGGCAAAAATAAGAAATAACAAAGAAAACAGATTGGTATACAATGTGAATGTTTGTATGCAAAAAAAACAAGAACTATATAGTATAAAAACTTGTAGTTATAGAAAACTCCTCCCAACAACCTTCAAAAACATCTTTAGGAACTTGTTTCCAAAGTACCCAAGGTTTATTTATTTTCAAAATAGGCCCACACTTATTTCGAGCCTTTTCAGTAAAGAAGCTGTAAAAACAAAATGAACATCAACACAATTAAAGATTGTTAAAATTAATAATGTGTTTTTGAGATCGCTAATCAAACATAGTGGTCGTGTGTGATAGTAGTGTGCATACAAGCCAATCATGTATGATGATAAAGCACATACTTTATAAATAATCTTATTTATTTATTAATAAGATATTCATTTAAGGTATTTAATTATCTACATGGTGCTGTTTTTATAATATGTAAATAACTCATAGTTTTAAGCAATGCTTTTAGAATCATGATGAGATCATGCTAATGAGATCTAAATTCTTAGAAAGCTTAAAAACTAAAATAGTTCCCAATTGTGGGATTAATAAAATGGAGAATTAGTAAATCCGGATAGATTGGTACTTATGTTGCTTGCTCATTGGATGAGGATGACTGATCTCATGGTCATTTGTGTGGAGACAATAAAGCAAGTATGTAGGTGCTTATTGAAGAATAAGTTCACTGAACGTGACTCGCTATGGAATACCTAATGGAGTTTTACTCACCTGTCAATAAGAATTCCTAATGTGATAGTAGTACAAGTGATCCTTGGACTTGAGATCATCATAGTATCTTGTATATAACAAATTATACTTTGACTTATTCTTTAAGGCCTTTTAAGGCATATATAGGGTATGCTTGGGTATAATGAGTTGCATATGGAGATAATATATGATCAATAAAGAATCTACCACCTCTAGTAAAAGAGGAGATATGTCCTATGTGATTCATTAAATGAAAACCCATGAATCCTTGGCCAAGGTAGAATGAAATTAGAAAGAGGTTTCTAATTTGCATTATTTGGAGTTGTGCATTTTCTAATCGAAATACATATGATTAAATAAATTAAGACTTGACAATAAATCCATGTCTTATATTTAATTGGGACATTGTATAGTGGAATGATTGAATTGTACGGTAACTATTAACTCACAGGTTTTTTTATGATTAATGTTGAAATCTATATTATCTAGAAAGTCGTTGATCGCTAGGGAGGCTTATCCCTGTTGTAGAATAAATATTATTTATTTAAATAAATTTTTAATTTAATTTATTTATTTAAATAAGATTAGAATTGTTCTAATTGATTTATTCACAACCGGTTTAATATGGAGAACCTAAAGGGTCACACCATAAAAGGAGGAAGAATTATTTAAGAAGAAAATGGCATGATAGTAATAATGCATTAAGTCTAATTAATTTAATCTATGGTGATAGAATAAATTAAATAGCTTAATATTTATTATTTAATATTTTAGAAATATTAAATATAAATTAATAAGAGGAGTCTTATTAATATTATTATTATTATTATTTTAATTCTAAAGGAGTTTAGGAATTAATATAATATCAGTACTCTCTCTCAATCCTAATAAAATTAGGATATAAATTAATTAAAAGTGTTTAATTAATTAATTAAATAAAGCCCTGTTCTAATTGGATTAGGAGGGTTAACCTAATATCTATATAAGAGAGTCTTATATCAGAAATAAGTAACGTGAATTTTTCCAAAGGTTGGGAGTACAAATATTCTATAGAGATAGAAACAATGGTTAATCCAATAACCCATTTTCCTGAGTTCTTCATCTTCCTTGGTGGATCACCGTTAGAGGCCAAACATTTGGGTGGCTGACATTGATCAAGGGAAGGAGCCACTACAGAGGATTCAAAGGAATCAAAGGAGTAGAACTTGTACCAGAGGAAGCTTGGATCTTCAAATATATAATTCCATGTTCTCTCTTTTCTGTTATTGATAACTAGCACAAAGTATGATCATGGTTATGGGTTTGTATAATTTTTTGAAAACCTATATTTCGCGCTTCCGTCCTATTTATGTGATTTGATTGCATGATTGCATTACATACAAATCCAACAGTGGTATCAGAGCCTAACTTTGTGCTAATTATCAATTTTATGATTCCATGTATGAATTGATGTGAGAATTGGATCGAATTTTCTGGACAAAATCATTTTCTGCAAGTTTCTGCGATGAACGGCGCAGCTGCGCAGCTGCCTAGTTTATTACTGGCGCAGCTGCACCGGTCTGCAAAAACTGGCGCTTCAGGCTACCTGCGTCGGTTCTTAAACAAACCCTGAAATTTAATTTTCATTAATTAAGTAAACTGTTTATTTAATTAATAAAGTTTTAAAATAAAGATGTTTATTTGATCTGAAATATGATTTCTGATTGCTAAAATTAAAGGAGTTTAATTTGAATTTATTTTTGATTAAAATAAAAGAGTTTATTTTGTTTCAAAATAAAAAATTTAGCAAAACTTTTGTCCATTAAATGACATCGATCTATACATGGAATAGCTTTATAATTCATGAGATGAATGGAAATTTATTGATGCATATGGTGATGTGTATGATAATAAATGAGATTGATTATGGACTATGACCAATGTGATTGGATTCTATTTTGGATGAATGCTTGCATGAATGGGATTTATAAAATGGGGTCTGCGTACCTCGTCTTCTCTGGTTTTATTCTCGGTGTAAATTCTATCTCTCTCCTATGTATTTCCCCTTGACTGCTAATCAATGTTTCTATTTAATTATAAATAGTTTATGTAATAGAGATAGTTAGAATTATCTTGAAGAAACTAGAGACCAAGGAGCAAGGAGCGCGTGAAGACCCGTTTGTATGGAGCCCGGGTTTAAATGTAATAGTTATATTTAAATTTAAATTTAAATTATTGCACTCCTAAGTTTGACCTTTTGGTTCACTTGGTGGCTCTAGTGAATCAAACTAGAATAAAAGTCCATAATCAATCCGGGTAGAATATAGTATTCTATATTGCATGCTAAATATTATATATATTATATTTTATGCAAACATGCTTTGCATGTTTAATAAAATGACGTGTATTTTATATATATATGTGCATGCACGCTAAACAAGATGAGACAAATAATAACAAACCCCTCAAAGAAATAATATTAAGTCCGAAGCGTTCAAGTGATATTTGGAATATCGAACGTCGCCTTTTAGCATGATTAATTAATAGAGTATTAAATATTTAATATGACTTTGTTGTGCTATCCACAAGGCGAGTATTGAGTATTTAAGATGTTAATTAATCACATTTGATGTTTATCAAGAAAATTGAACGATCTAGTCTTGTTGTGCTATCCACAAGGACGAACATTTTTCTTTTTTGAATTTATAGAAGTGCTAGGCTGGACTTAACTTAAATCATTTTAGTTCGGATGTGCACACACATGACCATTATGATTTAAGAGGAAAAATAAAAGGAGTTACATGGTGATGTAATTGACAAGAGTTGTCTACCTATTTATTTGTATATCGCTTGTTGTGCTATCCACAAGGTTATATACATTTGAAATGGAATCCTTAATCTCACTAGCAAATCTTTAATTAGATGTTGCCGAACTATATGAGTGAGGGTAATATAGTTTGATGAAAATAGTGGGAGAAACCAATTTAAAATAAAGACCTAAATTTATTTTGGTATGCAAAGCTAATAAAATGAATGTTTACTAAAATGTTGTCTTTTCACATACAGAATTTTAAAAATGTCAAAATCACTAATCTCACTACGAAGCATACTTGATGCAAATAAGCTTACCGGCCCGAATTATGAGGACTGGCTAAGAAATCTGAGAATTGTTCTCACTGCTGAAAAGATTTCTTATGTCCTAAATTCCATTATCCCTGAATCTGTTTTAGAAACAGCCTCTGAGGAAGAGATTGCCACTTTCAAAAAGTGGCAAGATGATGCATCTGTGGCTCAATGCATCATGCTCGCATCCATGAATAACGAGCTTCAACGTCAGCACGAAAAATGGATGCTCCTGCTATGCTGCTTCACCTCAAGGAGTTGTATGGTGAACAGAGTAGGACTGCTAGATATGAGATATCTAAGGAGCTCTTCCGATCTCGGATGACCGAGGGCACTGCCGTCGAGACTCATGTTCTGAAGGTAATCAATTTGATTAAACGCCTTGGACAGCTTGGGTTCGTCATGGATGGGGAGTTGAGTCAAGACTTGGTCTTGCAGTCACTCCCTAAGACCTTCTCGCAGTTTGTGGTTAATTTTCACAAGAATAAGCTAGATGTCAGCTTACCTGAGCTGCTGAACATGATAAAAACTGCAGAAGGTCACTTCTCATCCAAGAAGAACCATGTCTTGATGGTGGATTCTTCCAATAAAAGGAAGAGGCCCAAGGTGTCTTCTGATAAGAAGAAATCCAAGAAGGCTAAGGGAAAGGGGAAAGAAAAGGAACAAAAGAAACCTGAACCAGCTAAAGGAATGTGCTTTCATTGCAACGAGCCGGGACATTGGAAGAGGAACTGCAAGAAGTTTCTAGCAGAGAAGAAGCTTGGAGAAGTTTCGACTTCCAATCAAGGTTTGTTTATGATTGAAATTAATTTTTCTGAAAGTCATAATTCTACTTGGGTATTGGATACCGGCTGTGGTTCTCACATATGTAACACTGTGCAGGGACTGGTCAAAAGTAGAAAGCTGAACAATGAAGAGGTGATCCTACGAGTGGGGAATGGAGCAAAGGTTGCTGCATTAGCTGTAGGAACTTATTGTTTAGCAATGCCTTTGGGCAAGTCCATTTATCTTAATAATTGTTATTATGTTCCGAATATTATTAAAAATATTATTTCAATTTCTGTATTGGATATGGAAGAATTTAACGTTGTTATAAAGAACTATAGTTGTTCTATTTATAAAGACGATGTTTTATATGGTATTGGAAATTTGCGAAATGGAATTTATATAGTTGACATACAAGAAAATATATTTCAAATTGAACAAACTAAGAAAAGGAAAAGAGATGATATTAATTATACCTACATGTGGCACTGTAGACTCGGTCATATCAATGAAACAAGATTATCCAAGTTGCATAAGGATGGGCTCCTAGAGCTATCCGATTATGAATCATATCCAACTTGTGAATCTTGTCTCATGGGAAAAATGACTAAATCTCCTTTTAGTGGAAAAGGAGAAAGAGTTACAGAGTTGTTGGCATTGATTCACACAGACGTTTGTGGACCTATGACAACAAGTGCACGGGGTGGATATTCTTATTTTATTACTTTCACTGATGATCACTCAAGATTTGGATATGTGTATTTAATGAAATACAAATCAGAATCATTTGAAAAGTTCAAAGAGTTCAGAAGTGAAGTAGAGAAACAAACGGGCAAGAGTATTAAGATACTTTGATCAGATCGAGGTGGAGAATACTTAAGCGGTGAGTTTCTCAATTGTCTCAAAGAAAATGGTATAATCTCACAATGGACTCCTCCAGATACACCACAGTTAAATGGAGTATCTGAAAGGAGAAATTGAACACTGTTGGACATGGTTCGATCCATGATGAGTTTTATTGACCTTCCAATTTCCTTTTGGGGTTATGCCCTAGAAACGACTGCATACCTACTTAACAAGGTACCTACCAAATCCACCCCAAAGACTCCATATGAGATATGGAAAGGGAGGAAACAAAATCTTAAGCATGTTAAGACTTGGGGTTGTCCAGCTTATGTTAAAAAGTTTGAAAATGATAAGCTACAGACTAAATTCGATATGTGTAGATTTGTGGGATACCCTAAAGAAATCATAGGGTATTATTTCTATCATCCAACTGATCAAAAAGTGTTTGTTGCGAAACATGCTGCCTTCTTGGAGAAAGAGTTTATCCATGAAGGGGTCAGCGGGAGTAAGATATATCTTGAAGAAGTTCAAGAACCACAAATTATCACGAATCAAAGTCAGGTACCTAACCAAGTAGAAGAACCTACTGTATCACACCTTATTCGTAAATCTGGAAGAGTACCGAAGATACCTGAGAGGTATGGATTCGTCATAGAGGATGACGATGAGGTACACATCATGAATGATGATGACCCATTGAATTACGAACAGGCTATGAGTAATAAAGACTCAGAGAAATAGTAAATGACCATAAAATCTAAAATGGATTTGGAAGCTATGCTCAAGTCCTTTTGGATTTTTCTTGCGATTGCAGCTTATTTTTACTTAATTTGGCAAAATGAACGTGGAGACGCCCTTCCTCAAATATACATTATTAGAGGAGAATGTATGTATGATATAGCCAGATGGGTTTTGTTTCAATGGTTGAAGAAAATCATGTCTATGAGCTACAATAATCCATTCGTGAATTGAAGCAAGATTCTCGTAGATAGAACTTTTGTTTTGATGAGACAATCAAAGAGTTTGATTTTATCAAAAATAAGGATGAACCATGTGTGTACAAGAAAGTTAGTGGGAGCGCTGTTTCATTTCATGTATTATATGTTGATGATATATTACTGATAGGGAATAAAATTCTTATGCTAAAATCAATCAAAATAAAGTTGTCTAAACATTCCTCCATGAATGATTTGGGTAGAACATCTCGCAGTGGGGATATAAATCTGTATTAATAGATTTAAAAGGATGTTCGGCTTAACCTAAAAAAACGTATATTCATTAGATGCTAAAGGCGTTTAGCATGGCAAACTCCAAAAGTGTGCCTCATGATGATGATCCATGGAGTGTATCTCTCTAATATTGTCCTCAGTAAAAGAGAGATCGCATGAGTTACTATTATGTATGCAATGAAATATACGAGACTTGATGTTGATCAGTCAGATTCTGGAGAAGATCACTGTGAGACAGTGATAAACATCCCAAAATACTTAACTGACACTAAGGATATCATCATGACACATGATGGGTCTGAATGAATCTAGAGTGCTAAAACAGACTCAAGTTTTCAGACTGACAAGACGACAGTAAATTCACTATAGGGTAAGTCGTTACCTTGAAAGGTGGTGCAGTGAATTGAAAAGATTCCAAACAGCAAAAGGTTGTTGATTTAGTGACAAAGATAAAGTATATAACTGTAAGTGAAGCTGCAAGTTGATGTTTCGGATAAAATTTTTATTACAGAACTAGGAATAGTTCCTAAGTCTCATCTTGAATCTAAAACATGTGTTGCGGCACTTTGATTAAAGAATCGTTGAAAGAAGAGCATATAGACTCTCAAGATAACATTGCAGATCCATTTACTAAAGCTATAACACAATAGCAGTTTGATCGTCACTTAGAGAAGATGGGTATGAGATACCATGACGATTGGCTTTAGTGCAAGTGGGAGATTGATAGTAGTGTGCATACAAGCCAATCATTTATGATGATAAAGCACATACTTTGTAAATAATCTTATTTATTTATTAATAAGATATTCATTTAAGGCATTTAATTATCTACATGGTGCTGTTTTTATAATATGTAAATAACCTATAGTATTAAGCAATACTTTTAGAATCATGATGAGATCATGCTAATGAGATCTAAATTCTTAGAAAGCTTAAAAACTAAAATAATTCCCAATTATGGGATTACTAAAATGGGGATTAGTAAATTCGGATAGATTGGTACATATGTTGCTTGCTCATTGCATGAGGATGACTGATCTCATGGTCATTTGTGTGGAGACAATAAAGCAAGTATGTAGGTGCTTATTGGAGAATAAGTTCACTGAACGTGACTCGCTATGGAATACCTAATGGAGTTTTACTCGCCTGTCAATAGGAATTCCTAATGTGATAGTAGTATAAGTGATCCTTGGACTTGAGATCATCATAGTATCTTGTATGTAACAAATTATACTTTGACTTATTTCTTAAGGCGTTTTAAGGCATATATAGGGTATGCTTGGGTATAATGAGTTGCATATAGAGATAATGTATGATCAATAAAGAATCTACCACCTCTAGTAAAAGAGGAGATATGTCCTATGTGATTCGTTAAATGACAACCCAGGAATCCTTGGCCAAGGTAGAATAAAATTAGAAAGAGGTTTCTAATTTGCATTATTTGAAGTTGTGCATTTTCTAATCGAAATACATATGATTAAATAAATTAAGACTTGACAGTAAATTTATGTCTTATATTTAATTGGGACATTGTATGGTGGAAGGATTGAATTATACGGTAACTATTAACTCACAGGTTCTTTTATAATTAATGTTGAAATCTATATTATTTGGAAAGTCGTTGATAGCTAGGGAGGCTTATCCCTATTATAGAATAAATATTACTTATTTAAATAGATTATTAATTTTATTTATTTATTTAAATAAGATTAGAATTGTTCTAATTGATTTATTCACAACCGGTTTAATATAGAAAACCTAAAGGGTCACACCATAAAAGGAAGAAGAATTATTTAAGAAGAAAATGGCATGATAGTAATAATGCATTAAGTATAATTAATTTAATCTATGGTGATAGAATAAATTAACTAGCTTAATGATTATTATTTAATATTTTAGAAATATTAAATATAAATTAATAAGAGGAGTCTTATTAATATTATTATTATTATTATTATTTTAATTCTAAAGGAGTTTAGGAATTAATATAATATCAGTACTCTATCTCAATCCTAATAAGATTAGGATATAAATTAATTAAAAGTGTTTAATTAATTAATTAAATAAAGCCCTGTTCTAATTGGACTAGGAGGGTTAACTTAATATTTATATAAGAGAGTCTTATTTTAGAAATAAGTAACGTGAATTTTTTCAAAGGTTGGGAGTACACATATTCTATAGAGATAGAAACAATGGTTAAGCCAATAACTCATCTTCCTGAGTTCTTCATCTTCCTTGGTGGATCACCGTTAGAGGCCAAACATTTGGGTGGCTGACATTGATCAAGGGAAGGAGCCACTACAGAGGAATCAAAGGAGTAGAACTTGTACCTGAGGAAGCTTGGATCTTCAAAGGTATAATTCCATGTTCTCTCTTTTCTGTTATTGATAACTAGCACAAAGCATGATCATGATTATGGGTTTGTATAAATTTTTGAAAACCTATATTTCGCGCTTCCGCCCTATTTATGTGATTTGATTGCATGATTGCGTTATATACAAACCCAACAGTGTGATGCCCCCAAATTCGGGTCCACAGAACCTCGGATCTGGTACGTTACGGTACTCCATCTTCATACATATTATATTATCTAATGCGGAGTATATAAACATAAATTATTTATTTCACATGATTCTATAACATTTCCCAAGGTCTATTAACCTTAACTGAATACATACCTTTAAGTAACTACAAAGGTTTACATGTATGATTTACATCAGATAACTAGTAGTTATGAATGCATAATAATCTACTCTTGTAGTTTGCCTTTGCCTCTATCTTTCTTCGAGCCTTCGTCTTAATCTGAAATTTGTTATCATGATATAACAAGGGTGAGCAACTAATTTGCCCAACAAGTTTAAATGCATCAAGGACATATCATGATTGAAAGAAAGAATAAACTTTCGAATTTTCAACAATATAATAATTGTGAAAGAGCATAATTCAGTTTTTCAATAAATGAATGACTGAACCAATAATGTTTAATGTCAACAAGAACCATGAATAACTTTAACTGAACCTTATAATAATGAAGGTGATCAACCTTTCATACCTGATGAACATATGCAACAAGCACTAAGTGCGAATCAATAATCAGTATAGATGTGAATAATCAACAATAATTATTCACTAACATTCTTTAAAAATATAACTTGAATTTGAGTTAGGGAAAACTTGCCTGTATTGTCGATTACTGCTACGCAATCTAATTTAATCGCTTTATTGAAAAGACCTATCAGTTATAAGATTGATCTTTCAATTAGCATAACATACCTTATCCCATAATACTATTACTTTAAAAGTAAACTAATTTAACATTTAAACACATAGTCAAATATTAGATAATACCTTAACACTATACGAATTCACAAGTCTAAACTTAGCACACATCGAGTCTTTAATAGTATTCAATATAGTATACTGAGTGGTTTCCCACAAACAATCAACAAATTAGTTTTCGTCTCGTCTACACTATTTTCACAGTGAGTTAGATCGATTACTAATTCGTATATACCTCCACTTCCTGAAGGAATCATTTAGCCCAGATACTATGCATCAACTATTACAGAATACGACTGTACTACTTTAGACTTAATACTTAATCACTCATTTTATATGTTCTTATTATAACTCGGTACACTATTTACCATTTTAGGAGACTAAATATATTATTTCAGCAAGTTGAAACTAAACTATCTTCTCTTTCTAACCTTTTCAGGTTCCATTTCAGCAAGCTGAAACAAAACTGACTTTTCTTCATGACATTTCAATTTCTATTTCAGCACCCTGAATTGTTCATTTCAAGAAGCTGAAATACCCTTTTCACGAAAATACCAAATTAGCTTATTATTTTTCTATCCTTTGGCCAAACATATATTGTGACGCCCCCAGAATTGGTCCAATCAACCCAACCCATTCTGAGTCGCCAAATACACTCAACAAAATCCAAATACAATTTTTTATATCAAACGGTCGTGCAAAATACGATCACACAACTGTGAGTGTCAATACAGACATGTAGAAATATAAACATTCAAACTAAGTCCTCATTATATTTATTATCACACTATTTTACAAAAAAATAGTGAGGACTTCTACAGCTCTAACTCGGACCATCACTCCATTCCCCGACTAGTACCCGCGATATTCTCATTTCCAGAAGAGAACCATGGAAGAAAAGGGTGAGCTCAACTAGCCCAGTAAAGAATATTATGACTAAGATAATGAAGAATAAATTATCGTTAGTCTTCAACAAATCAGATAAAATATTATGGATAACAAGTTTTAGATCAACAACTGCAGCGAAAATAACAATTCATTAGAAGAGTTAAGTAGAGAATGATGTCTACTATCTTCTATGATTTAAAAGTCCATCATGAATATTTTACCCCTGTAACATCAATCAATATATATCTCGAATCAAATATTCATCTTTGCACTACTGGCCAAAGATATTCATTTGTATCACCAGTGGTCATGTTCATCTCAATACCTGTCCATCTTTGCACTACGGGCCAAAGATATTCATCGAATAATCATCTTTGCACTACAGGCCAAAGATATTCATCAAATAATCATTCATCTTTGCACTACAGGCCAAATATATTCATCAAATAATCATTCATCTTTGCACTACATGCCAAAGATATTCATTTGTATCATCATTTAAGACTGAGGATGATGAAAAATAATAATAATAAAAAATCCAGTGAGATAAAGGACAAAGATTAGGGATTCGTAATTTAGTTTATCCAAGTTCAAGAATACTTTGTAATAATCAATTGTGGAGCGAAATTCAAGAATGAAGTTCAAAACTTGGATCCAATCAAAGATTAAAAAAATAATATTTTTTTATCGTGAATAGTAACTCGTCATGAAAAGATGAAAATTTCAAAAAAAGTTCAGACCAATATTCCAGTGAAATAATATTTCGTACGAGTATGAATGAATATACGAAACTGTAATTGGATTTTCATCCGTCATGCGGTAATCCGCGAAGACAGATCATTTCCTCAATTTAATAGAAATGAATACGAAGGGTGATTCACCACGCATGCGGTAGTCCGCGTAGACAGGTTATTCCCACAGATTAATAAGGAATAGAATGAATACAAAAGGTTTTCACCAGGCATGCGGTAGTCCGCGTAGACAGGTTACTCCCACAGATCAATAAAGAATGAATACGAAGGGTTATTCACCATACATGCTGTAGTCCGCGTAGACATGTTACTCCCACAGATCAATAAAGAATAGAGTAACAACCCTTACGAGTATTGAAAGAAAATAGCATTCTTTATGAATACAAAAAAAATAATACTCCTTACCTCAGTAGAAGATTGGATATTGGAAATAGTGTAGTAGCAGAATACTCTTCTTCTTTCTCTCTATATAATTTCTCTCACTATTATAACTTTGCTCTTCAAGAATGGTGAGAAATGAATGAAATTAGCTTGCTACTTATAGGCTAGAAAAAAGTTGGTTAATTACACTTTAGTACCTTTATCTTTGCCTTAATTTTTAATTTAGTCCCTCAAGTTTATAAATCTTGCACCTCCACCCCTGCAACCACCCACCAACTATTTATTATCCACCAATAAGTGGGTCCCACATGTTAACCACCCATTAATTGCTCATTTATCTGATTAATTCCCCGTTTGGTCAATTTAACATCCGAAAATCAACTATTATCGAAATAAATGTCGATTTCCACTAACATTAATATTCCCAACACAATGAAAATATTTTTATCAACCACTCATCGTTATAATTCACAATATTGACAACCAGATCGTTCCCAGAAAAGAGGGGGCTTTCCGATAAGAATTTCTCCTTACTGGCGCGCAATTAAATAACCTAACCCCTTTCCTTGACAGAACTTTCTAGACATTGTCAATAATGCTAATAATAATATGAGTAACTGCATTGTGTCGATTATTGATTTAATATTTTAAAGTATTGTGCAGATGATACTGTGACAATAATTGAATCAATAATATGAGATACTATGCAGCAACTACTGTAGCAATTATTGAATACTGAGTGACTTCTTACGTAAGAACCAATAATTCAAAATATTGTGCAATACCGTGTACTACTATGCAACAACTAGTATTACTGTAGTTTTATCATTAGGTATTTTTTAACAGTTTAACAGTAAAAGTTTTGTCGTGAAAATGTTATTTCTGTCGCTTTCTATATCCGACAATTATTCCGTTGTGGGGTCCACGAATGACTGCGCCGTTGTACGAATATTCTCCGACAAAAGAATATTTCCCGACACAACGAATATTTTATGACCACTTGCTTACTTTGTAAAATTTGCACATTCCACCCATAACTTACAACATTTATCAAATCAACACCTTCTATTTCAAAACAATATATAGAGGAAATTAAATCTTTATTCATAAAAGTTGGGGTCTTACATATATACATTTATTCCATACACAAAAAAAAATTGAAAATTTTTCAACTCCCTTAAGTATTTTTTAAAAATCCATTTCTAGTTTGTAGCTTAAGAAATTAGCTACATCATGCTTAACTCATGGCAAAATTATACACGTATTAATGTGAACTTCCAATTTAACTTTCGTGGCCATCGGAGTTTTAGAACTCAGGTTATAGCGATTTTCGTTGGAAAAACCCACATATTGAAATGGTCATAACTTGGTCAATTTAAGTAGGAATGAGCTCATTTTTGGACCCAAGCTACTTTATCTCATATATTTTCATGTCCTAAAAGATTGGAATTTTTTTCATAACTTAAGTTGCCAAAATTATCCTTGGCAGTTTTTCACAGCCTACTTTTTGGCAATTTTTAGTTTTGGCTTCCTTTACTAAAATCCGTTCGTACAGAAATCTACAAGGAATTTTTCAGTGATTCCACTTGGATCTATTAGAAAACTCATATATCTAACTCAAAAAATTTACCACACTCAAAAATTCGACACAGAATGAGAGATATGGTCGTTTCTCTTTCATACTTCGTTTTTACAAAAATCTGATTTTCAATCTTTGGTGATTTTTAAGAAAACTTCTAGAACTTTTGATTAATCAAACATTACCCATCATCAATCATTATAATACATAATAATATCTCATTTACTCATGGATCTACCATGATACATGATCTATTTCACCAAATAATCACCAAATACAAGATTAAACATAACCAAAGCTAAACAAAATTAGATTTTCTAATTTTTGAGAAACCTAAATTCCATTTCCTAGTTTAGATCCAATTTTTGATCCATAAAAGGGTTAGATCTCAACATATACTACTTATAAACACTTAGATCTAAGGTTTTAAACCTTAGATCTACATCTCATCAAAAGTAATTACACAAAATAAACTAAGATAGAATTTATAAATTTGCTTTGATCTTCTTCTTCTTCTTCTCTTATTCGTCTTCCATGGAGAACCTTTCTCTCTCCTTTTCTCCCTCTCATGGGTGTCGCCCATCCTTTCTCTCTCTCTCTCTCTATCCGACCACCCCCCCTTTCTCTTTTCTCTTTCTTGTTGTTGTCCCCGATTAGGTATGACAAAATACGCGCAAGTATACGCGGTCAACAAGCAATAAATAGTAAGTACAGATATCGTTCCCACGGAGAATTAACTAATAAAAGTTCGCCAAACCACTAGCCAATAATCATTTCAGTCTTATTGAATCGAGCAGTCAAGTGTTTTAATTAAAAACTAGACAATTAAACTTAAAACTAATTAATCCTATAGTAAAATCAGATAATGTAGACATGAGAACCCAATTTCCCCTAATGATTCATCTAATTCGACATACTTCCAGTTAGGTCAAATTACTCGTCACAGAATGCTAGCCGAGAACACGAAAGTGAGATAAGGCCAACTTTCGATGCACCTAATCCATATCACATACAATCCACAGATGATAGAACGCATATGAACACCCATATTATCTAAACCCCTATATGTCTATGTGATTCATAAATAATTAGGGTTTAAATCCAAGTTCTCAATTAACTACGAGCGGAACTTCGGTATATGTCTATCCTAAGCACAAATCATACCTTCAACGCCATGTAAACATACAATCACCCACCACTACGATTAGATCTAAACCCACCTTTCGTCTTTCAAGTCCATATGGGTTATCACAGTAATTGGTCGCGAATCAATTAAGCAATGAACCCACGGATCGTAATAGACAATCACCTAACAATCAATAAGACCAACATGGAAGAATATCAAAATAAACTACTCAATAGGTTCCATTGATACCTCAAAATAATGTTTAAGTTATAAATAACTCAAATATACCATCCACAAGTTCAATACACATCATAAGATTACAAAGAGAGAGCAAGAAAAGTATAAAGATAGAGAATGCAAATCTGATTGCTCAGGCCCCTTTGTTGAATCTTCAATGAAATACACTTGCTTCAATCTTCAACACCTAAGTAAACCCTAGAAACTAACTAACTAAACTTAGAATTAATCTACCCCTAACCTAATCTAGATAAGGAAAATGAAAGGAAAAGGAAAAGAGAAAGCTAGGGCTAAGTTAAGCTCCCAAAGAGAGTGTCTATTGTGTATTAATCAAAATGGGCAAAAGCCCTAATATATTTCTCCAAAGCGAAGCCCCGTCTGTTTAATTGGAAAAGTCAAAGTTTGGTCTGCTGGGGACAGGCGCGGCCACGAGCCATTGGGCCTAGCATCAGGCGCGGCCGCGGGGCTCTGAAAAACTGGATTTTGCTGCTGCTTGCTTCTTCTGCTGCTGCTCTTGGCTGCCATCTTCATTCTTGCCTTCTTGCATCCTTGGAGCCTCGTAGCATCATCACATTTCATTGCCCCTTCACTCATGCCATCATCATGCCTTTAGCCTATTTCTGTGCTTTGTCCCTTTTTAGCAATCTTTTGTCCTTTTTAGCTTAATGCACCAAGAGGAGTTCCAAAATAGGAAATCTACAAAACAAAGCAAAAACACATGAAACGCACAATGATACTTGAGTTTAAGAAACAAAACAAGTTAGATAATATCTGAATAAGTGGTCATGAAAACCACTTATCAAATACCCCCAAACTTAAACGTTGTTTGCCTCAAGTAACCAAAACAAAACCAAATAAAAGATGCAATGCAGTAGCTCTAATGAATGCAACCTATCCTATCATGAATGCGAATCCAAGTCTCAGTCAGAATTCTTATTCAAATGAAATTCCTCTGAAAATCACAAGATAATCAAACACGAAGCTACCCAAGATAAGACCATAAAGCATATTCCTGCAAATCCAAACCTGTCAGCACTGATGTAGAGTTTGTGTGCCTAGCAACCATTAAACATGCCTTCGAACAAATATATCACATACTATGCTTCTTAGGCGAAAAACAAGTTTCAACTCAAGAAAGGCAGTAAATCAGATAAGTTCTAACTAAGACCATGCATTACTTAAGCTAAGAGTCAACAGGGGTTTATTATGCTTTTTATTTAGTCACGAGGGTGTTTTTGCTTTTTTCTGTGTACACACTCGACTGTGCAATGCCTAGTCCTCTTAGGCTTTTCAATGATACCCGTGTAGCGAGCTTTCTACCAACGACTCCCAGACCGCGAGGCCTTAGGGCGCTGGGTGTAGAGGCACCCCTAGGGCTTACTTGCTCGAATATCAAAGGCCAAAGGATTCGACGTAGCCGAAGTGTTTATTCTAAATCATTTTTCTTTTTCGTTTCTTGCATTTTTCTGTTTTTCTATTCTTTTTCTTTATTTTTCATAGGAGAGTGCGTCTTACGCTCCATCTCTCCAAATAGCATGTATACCCCCTGTTTCCCCCAAACTTAAGCTTTTAACAGTTTTAGTTATTATTATTTGATTACTGAAACTCTTTCATTAAAACACAGATTTCCCACCAGAAGACAAGTATGTCAAAATTTAAACTGAGAAAATAATGGTGGTCTCTCTATCATGCTAACCGATTACACAGTATCTGACAGATAAGGATTTACATATATGACAATATTATCAAACTTAAGTCTTAAATCGGTTCAATCAATCAAGTAATTTCAGTTTACTCATAGGCCAAATAAATAACAATCCAATTAGAAACTGGATTCATGCAATATGTCCTAGCACAATTAACAAAACAAAACAAAAATTTTAAAATTTTGAAAATTTTTAACACAATACGACCTACACAAATTTTAACACAATACGACCTACATGCACTATATAAACTAAATAAAATGTAATATGATATGAATTAACTACATGCAAAATAAACCCTAATACCCTCAAACTTAAAGTGTTCAATGTCCTCATTGAAGGTAAAATATAAAAAGGAACTCCCCTAGTCAGCTTCGTCATCGCCCTCGTCCTCATCGTCCTCCTCTTCGGCTTATTCTGGAGGTGTGTCTGGAGGAGGGTAGGCAGCAGTGGATCCATATGTAGGGAATTGCACCTGCACTCCCATCTAGCAAAAAGCTTGGGACAATGCCCCACAAAAATCTTTCGTGAAGGCCTGGAAGTTCGTGCTCATGGCATCCATCCGACGCTGCAATCGCCTCTCTATCCTATCTATATGATCATGAACCATGTGGGAGGAATCAAACTGCACTGGTGGCACCCTCTCAAAAGTCTCCCCTGCCTCTCTCTGCTCTGGCAATATAAACCCCGCCCCCTGAGGATGGGATTTGCCTTTTTTCCATACTTTGAATGATTCAATGTTAGGGTGGTCAATGGTGCTCATGGGCATCTGCATCTGCTCGGCTTCAGTCCACATAACTCCATTCATCGTACAGAGCCTGGTGATCACTCATGCATATGGGATACCAGCTGAATTACGGCCACTTAAAAATCTGCGGATTGAACTGTTGATCACATATCCCAGATCAATTTTCTTGCCCTTGATGATCCCATATAGCAAAATAGCCCTGTCATTAGTGACCTCATTCTGATGCCGTGTTGGCATCAGATTCGTACAAATAAAGCTGTACCACGCCTTTCCATATCTGCTCAAAGCGGCTTGGGGAAAGTGCAGCTTCTGATCAGTGCCCTACTTTAATTTCCATCGTGCCTAACATGCACAGATAGGCACATCTAGTGTCAAGCTCCGAGCCCCACTCCCTAGCATAAAGAGACTCGGGATGATCCAGTGCAATGTTCGGTAAACCGAATAGCTCGTTGATGCTCTCCTCTGCAAAGGACACCTCACATCCCTACACAAATATCTTGTTAGAATTTGTGAACTTAGCATTGGCATAGAATTCTTGAACCACAGATATGGGTGCTGCCATAAGATCCTCACAGAAAAGATTCCAGCCCCTCCCTCTGATCATAGCTGCCATATGCCCGTCCAATTTCCTGTAAGGCGATAATCCTCCGTCCAATACAAATGTTCTTCCTACCAAAGCGTCGTGGAAGAATTTCTGAGCCTTCTGACTAATAAACTTGTGATCATCGTAATCGATGCCACCTCCCCCTTGCTCAAAATCGCTGTCCATTGAGGTAGATTTTCTCCTACTACGCATAGAGGCCATTTTGATTGAACAGGCAGCTGCACTTTTGTTAATCTTCTTCACCTACAACACTATTGCCCCAGTCGGACGCATATTATGTTCAAGCCTCTTAAATTCTAGCAACCCTGTCCAACAGCAACTCCAATTGATCACTATAATTTTTGCCCACTTATTCAATGTCCCTCTCTGCTATAGAATTTATGTTGATGAGGGTAGAGGGATTCTAGTGTTCCCGAGGGATATGTGAACGAGTTTGAGAGGATGAATGATGGTGAACGGATGTGGTAATTTATAGTTGAGATGCTAAAGAGGTTAATATTAACTGGAACTAGGGTTTGGGGTGGAAAGGGTTATGAAGGAGATTGAAGATGAGGTTGTGATGGGATTGAAGATTTTAGCTTGATAGCTTGTAGAGTGATGTAGGAATGAAAGAATTTGAGGGTTGGAGTTAGAGAGGTTGAGGCCGAGCTCGTCTGAAATGAAATGAAGGGGTGTGTTCAATATCTGCCGGGTTTTTACTTAACTCTGGAACAAAATGCACGAGGCGCGACCGCGCTCCCACTTAAGCTTATCCAGGCTCTGCCGCGCGGATACCCAGATTTCTGATTATCTGCAGCTTTTGTCATGCATTGAGGCTGGTCTTTAAGCTTTTCTTCATTTCAAGCAGCTTTAACATGAAACATGCATACAAGACTTATCAAGCCCTCTTAAACTACCAAAATTAAATATTAACTATTTACGACTAAGAGAATTAAACAAAGGGAGACATATGCATGTGAATTCCCAAAAATTTCTCTATGTGCGTATATGCAACATGCTAGTGCATCAAAATATGTCCAATACGTTATAGTCCCAAAAGTTCATGCACCAATGCCTAAGCCCAAAAAAAATGAAGGCACTGAGCTCCTAATTCTACGAGCATTAAAAAATTTTCAACTAAAAATTAAACGACTAAGGATTAAACAGGGGGAAGGCAAATGGAGATAAACAAGTAGAATTAAAGAAGTAGGGAGAGAGAAAGAATTGACGGGGTGCCTCCCATCGAGCACTCAGTTTATAGTCCGTTAGCTGGACTTTGTCTTGCCACCGCTATCCGATTCCCCGACGATATTTGAGACCCTACATCCATTAGTACTGCAGTGTATATTTGGAGGTTCCCCTTCTCGAGAGGCTTCAGATTTAAGTCGCCTAGCACATGATGTGTATATAAATTCCCCATTTTGAAGTTCGGGGAGCTAGGCACTTCTTCCGTTGTGCTCGTGAAGCTATTGGGGCATTGAGGCACGACTAACACAACGGGTGCTTCTTCAATTCTCTCTTCTTTGTACCACCATGGCTTCAAGGATGAGTCACTATCATAAAGATAATTTCCTGCAATGTGAATGCCAAGGGGACAAGGGTGTGCAAACTTCACTGGCTTTTCTAACTTTGGCGGAGAAGTCACCTGGGGTGTTTTCACGATTGGCTCACATTCATAATTTATCACGTCCCCAAGTGTCTCCTCGATGTCGCCTTCTTTCAGTTCATCCATTGCAAGTGCACTTCTGGCTTTCCATCAGTTTCAGCATCCATATCATAACACCAATTTTTCTGAGGGGCATTGCTCATGGCTTCAGTCATTGGAGGTACTTGATTATGAAGATTTTGCATTTTCGTCTCTTGCTTATACACTTCCTCCTTCCTTAACGCCATGCTAATTTGCTCCGCCCAATTTTGAAGATTCTCAATCAACTTCGCTTGCTCAATCAAGATCTCTTTTGTTGATGCTATGGAATTTCCCCATAAACTTTCCAATCATGCCTTTTCTGTTTCAGCCTCGGGGTCCATGTATTGAGTCTCATTGGTTGGAGTATTGTTGATTAATGCCATCTGGTTCTGAAAATTATGGTTCGATAACTCCTGGCTCCTAATCATCTCCTCTTGGTTTGCTAAGCTCCTATACATGAATTCCTTTGTTGATTGTTCTTCTTGTAAACACGGAGATTGATATGTGGGGTCTGGTGCGTATATT